>JAULCC010166566.1:0-13268 GCA_032358795.1 Nuttallia obscurata
TATTTAGGAGTTCAATTATCACTAGATAAGTGATTTTGGACTGAACCGGGTGGTCGTATTACGGAATATCGGGGTGGCCGGTTTACTGCAGTTAACGACCATTAAAACAAAGAAGGAAAAAATCAGTTCTGTCAAGAATTGTTCGTAATAGCGGGTTGGTCTTATTATCAGAGTGGTCCTTCAGAGGGTTTTTACTGTAGTCCTCATATTCTGTAGGTAGATTAATGATGATAAGTAGATGACCCCTGTTTCTTTTGAGATCAGTAGGTCAAAGGTCAAGGTCATTCAGTACTGCTATTGTCCAAATGGTTTCCAATCAATAACTAGTCTATTGTTTAACATCATATTTGGTAGGTAGGTTCATGATAGGTAGATGACCTGTATTTCTTTGAGGTCAGGAGATTAGAGGTCAAGGTCATTCAGTAATGTAACTATCTAATTAGGGGGCATATTCGTTTCACAAACGCTTGTTTCTTGTACATGTCAAATATTGTCATTTTTTATCAAAGGCTGCTATTGGGTGGGTGGATGGATTGGGTATCAGTCACCCTTAGTGATAGCTCTAGTTTTATCCAGGTTTTACAGCCAAAAGGTGCTAATTGACTTTGATTTTCATAGGCACTTACAGCCTTTTGGCACAAGACTCTTCAATATTATTTGCTTCTTGAAAGGCTTGCTTGTCAAATGGTCATAGTGTGACAGAAAATTGTCCTAGAATCCAAGAAAGTATTGAAGGGCGTATTTTGTGAGTGTCAGTTTTTCTTATATGTATATAATGAAAACTTAAACAATCTTCTCCAAAACAAGTGGCCAAATTTAAAATGATTTGACATATATAAGTGTTCCTTGTTTGACTTCATTAATCATCTTTTCTGAAACCATAAATGCTAGAGTTAAGATAATAGCACTTGTATTCTTATATGGGGAAACTTTTCCCTGCATGAGTTTGAAATCAATGATGGCTACCATCTTCAGGTGAGCGCCTTTAAGGCCATCATGGCTCTCTTGTTTTATATACTTATGGCAAATCAGGAAATGTCACAGTTTAATATGAAGGAATTAAAGCAAGACAATGTCCTCATGGAAATTTATGGCTGCTAACACTAGATAACTGCTAACCGCAGATAAAAATAAATCATTCTGTTACATTTTCAATGTATTTGAAATCTTCTAGAATCAGACACTTTATTTCTATTTTCAAATGTGACTACAGGCCCCATGCCGCTTCGTAAATCTAGACTTATTATAAAGAGTTACACTCTATGATTATTTCTGGTACTTCAGCTGTTATAAATTGTCTCTTTAGTAGAATAGAAAAGTTATAGTTCTCTGTATCTGCTTCTCGGATGCCAATTAGTCCTTAATGGCAGAATGTGACATAAATAAAAAAAATACAAACAAATACTGTATAACCTGAGTTATCAGACATCTTTAGTACCACATGGGTATGTGGGATATGGCAGGTTGTCGATTAAAACAGTACTCAACTTTCATCGGTAAATTCATCATTAAACTGGATGTAAAGGGAGTAATAACAGGACATGGGTAAAACAGCAGTTGATTGATTTTTTATAGTACAAATACCTAGTAATGTTTAAAACTCAAAATGGAATCGTGGGTTTTTGAAAACATTTTCATAAACACAAGTACTTAATAAAATCTCACAGAAAAGCAAGGTTGTCACAATATATATTTAATAAGGGAATTGCCAGGACCGGCGGACTGTGTCGGTTAAGACAGTAAGTTGGTAAGTCAGGTGTCGGATAAGCCAGGTTATACTGTACTTGGGGTACTTAGGAGGACTGAAAGTTTGACTAATAAAGCCATCAAACAACTGAATTTCTCTAAATGAAAAACAGGACACTTCTGTTGGTATAGATTAAGTCTAGAATATGTCTTCACATACGTGACCTTTTTGCGGGGTTTCATAATTGTTGTCAGGTAGATTTATCATTGATTTCAGGTAGATTTATTTTTTTGTCAAGTAGATTTACTTTTTTGTCAGGTAGAGCTTTTTCTACCACTTACCTGAAGCATCAGGCTTTCAATTCCATTAAATAAGTCATCATAAGTTATCATTACTTCTAAGTTAAAGGCATATTTTAATGAATTAATAGAATATCAGTTTAGCTGACAGTGAATTTTTCAACCATATTGTATTCATGTTGCTAGTGATTAGTTCATATGGTTTATTTTAATTTTTTAATGCAATGATAGATCAATGATAAAGGATTAAAAACAAAAATCAATAATTTCCTTAAAACACCCCTCTCTCTCTTTCCCCCCACCCCTCTCTTTATGCAAAGATTTGTTTCAACCTCATTCTATGTAGTTTAAAATATGGATATTAAAATATGGAGGAGGGAAATACGACAAGTTGACGAGGATGAATACATAATTTGATTTGCTTATCAGCGCATGCTTTATCACTCAATCATGCATGCATATTTTGTTGATTGGATTATCAAACAGGTTACAAGCCAGACAACCAATTAGGGGATTATATGGATGTCCGACAGGCACACGTTGTACTGATATCTAATTGCCTGTGGGCGCCAGATTAGGAATTTATCGTATTCTTAACTTTATGACATACTCCGATATTTGCAAATCCAGTAGAATTGTCTACCCGACCAGTAGACCGACAGATGGCATTGAAAATCGGTAGATTGTGACTACGGTCGGTACATGTCTGTCATCAGTTTATACTTTAACATGGCATTGGACCTTTAAGAAAGAGAGTAGGTAACAATGGTTTATTATATACAGAAATAAACACCAAATTTGATGCACTGTCCGTTTAATAGAATATGAGGGGCGTTCATTTAATTCTGTCCCTAGGATGCTTCAACTGGCTCATAATTTGTTCACTTCATCCTTTATAAAAATTCTGCATTGAAGGAAATACATTTTCCTAGTCTTGAAATCCATTATTTGAAGACAGAAAAATAGGGATTTGTGGGAACAGCCAAAAGGCACTGGAAAATGACACTGCCTAGTGCACTTCGAGAGCCATATTGACATCCAGAGAAGGTTTTCTTCAATAGAAGAAATAGAAAATATCCCAGGGTCTAATTTAAGATCTGGTGAATAAGGCTGGTGTGGGAGCTGAACCACATTTTCCTTTTTCAGTAAATCATGACGGCACAAGTCCAGTTGCAGGTCTATAATTTTCATATTTCTTCCGTTTTGAAAGCACACTCTCCTTATAAAACATGTCTGTATCTGTTTGACCTTTTGGTATTGAAATTTGAGCACAAGGGGCATCAGAAGCAACTTGAACTTTCAATAACTTTTGAAAGACTGAATGAATTCAACCTAAAATTTCATCCTATTTTAGAAAATTACTCCCTCATGAAATCACTGCAGTTTCCAAGTGCTCCTTACAGCCATGCGGTATGGTGGGTCATTAGTGACACAATTAAATGAACACTCCTCGTACAGTAAGGATCAAGTTTTTAATTTATATTTCCATTATTTGTTTTGGCTGTAACCAGAAGCATACCAAATATTATCTTTTTTTTTGTTGTAATATACCTGGTTTTGTTTTTTCGACAAATTGCTAGATACTTTTACCTCATATTCTTCTTCAGTTTCCAGATACTTTATTAAAACAGAATAAATGCTTACAAAGCAATTGTCCTTATTGCTTTTTGTTTCACTTTTTACTTCCTTCTAAAAAACAATGTTGCTGCCATATTAAAGTACAAAATAAAAATTATGACATTTGATTAATATTCATTCACAATAAATCTTCTGACATGTTAAGACTGCTAAAAAATATTTGTTTTCTCACTTGGATAATTTAAAATGACTTAAAAATATGAATTATTTTATTATGACCCACTTGAGCATAGCCAACTTCAAGTAACTTATTTATATCCACTTGTCTGTGGATAATTTCAATGATTTTAATATGATCCACTTGTCCATAGCTAACTTCAAGTAACTTATAAATATCTACTTGTCTGTGGAAAAAATTCAAGTAAATCGTTATCAATGATTTTTCTATGAATAACTTCAAGTAACTTATAATAAATGACTTGTCTATGAATAACTTCAAGTAACTTATAATAAATGACTTGTCTATGAATAACTTCAAGTAATTTATTAATATCCTTTTGTCCATGTATAATTTAAATTATTTTATTATTACCCACTTGTCCATAGCTATCTTTAAGTAACTTATTGATATCCATGTGTCCATGGATAACTTCAAGTAACTTATGAATAACATCTTGTTTGTGAAAAATCTCAAGTTACTTATAATCAATGAATTTTCTTTGAATAACTTCAATTGACTTATTTATATCCACTTGTCCATGGATTTTTTCAATTATTTTATTATTACCCACTGTCCATAGCTAATTTCAAGTAACTTAAATATATCCAATTGTCCATGGATAACTTCAAGTAACTTATTAATAACATCTTGTCCATTGGTTACTTCAAGTAAATGATTTAAATCAACTTGTTTATGGATACTTTCAAGTAACTTTTTAATATCAACTGTCTGTTGATAATTTCAAGTACCTTAATAATATTTATTTGTATATATTGATTATTGCCAGAAACTTATTTATACCCAGTTGTCCATGGATAACTCAGGTAACTTATTAATATTCACATGTCTTTAGTTTATTTCAAGTAACCACTTGTCTATTGATAATTTCAGGTTACTTATTAATATTATCTTGTCAATAGATAATTTCAAGTAAATATATGTAATATTCACTTGTCTATTGTTAATTTCAAGTAACTTTTAAATAAATATTTGTCCATGGATAACTTCAAGTGACTCATTAATATCAATTTGCCCATAGGCTTTTTCAATTTATTTATTAATATCGACTTGTCTGTTGATTATTTGAATTAATTTTTTATACACTTTTCTACAGCTAATTTTCACGTAACATATTTATATCCATTTTCCCATGGATAATTTCAATTTATTTATATCAATTTGCCCATGAATGAATATCTGAACTTATTTATATCTGCATCTCAGTGGCTAATTTCAAGTAGCTTATTTATATCAACTTGTACAGGGATAACTTCAAGTTACTTTATCTATATCCTCCTTTTCAATACCAACTTAAAGCAACTTATTTATCTACCTGTCCATGGATAACTTTAAGTAATTAATGAATATTCTTTTGTCCATGGTGACTTCAGGTAACTTATGGATAATTTCGAGGAACTTATTTGTATCCATTTGCTCATTGATAATTTCATGGAACTTATTTATATCTGCTTTGTTATTGACAACTTCAAGTAACTGATTGATATCTGCTTGTTTATGGATAGCTTCAAGTTACTTATTAATATCTACTTGTTCATGAAAACTTAATTATGCCTTCAAGTAAGTTATTATCCACTTATTCATAAATAACTTAAAGTTATTTAGTATTATCAACTTGTTTGTGGTAAACTTCAAGTAACTTATCAAAATCCACTAGTACATGGATAACTTCAAGTAACATATTAATATCCACTTGTCTATTGATAATGTCAACAGCTATTGTTTTAATTAGCACAGAAATCTAGGATTTTTATGTACTAGTGTCAAACAAATTTTCAGAAAGTTTTGTAAAAATAGTCTGAATTTACTCTTTAAGAACAGGATTCAATCATGTGTTTTGTTGATGACATCAGACAATTGAGCTACAGATAAATACATTTGTCTGGAAGAAACATTAATTTTGACAAGTCAAACAAGTAGAACAAAGGTATTTCCCCTCCCTTCATTTGTTTACTTGTCCATTTTATACTTTCACCTCCCTTCATTTGTTTACTTGTCCATTTTATATTTTCACCTCCCTTCATTTGTTTACTTGTCAATTTTATACTTTCACCTCCCTTCATTTGTTTACTTGTCCATTTTATACTTTCACCTACCTTCATTTGTTTACTAGTCAGTTTTATATACTCCATACTGGTTTGTCAATAAATTCAACTCTTTCAGTGCTGAACTGTCCTCTATTGGAGTAGTTTTTGTTTGCCTAAATTCTAAATTTTCCTTTTCTCTGTAATTTTTCAAAACTTATAATCTGAGTAGCAGTTTGCTGTTTGGCTCTCAGATCAGATGCAGCATTTAGTGGCAGCTCAATCTAGATCACACTTTTTGCAGCAGCTGATCTCTAGATTCAAAATGTTTGTAAAAATAATACCTGTTAGGGTATTTTGTGTGATGAGATTGAGCAATGGTAGAGAGTGATGACCCCTTTTCTATCATAAAAATCACACTATTTATTTTAGGCACTGTGCAACAGGTTAATATTACATTGTGTCCTTTTTTAGCTCACCTGACCACAAAGTGGTCAAAGGTGAGCTATTGTAATTGCTTGGTGTCTGTCCCTCTGTCTGTCCATTGGTCTGTCCACACTTAACCTTGTGTCACAAAAGAGGCTGCATATTTCTTTGGATCCTCATGAAACTTGAAAAGAATGATTATTTTGTTTAAAACTAGAATGAGCATAGATATGGGTCATGTTGGGTTGCAAAACTAGGTCACTAGGTCATGTTACTATAAACATATAAACAGATGCTCACACTTTCACTTTGTCAAATTACAATCTTTCAGTTACACGCAATACAAACTTAAAATTCATATTTTTACAACATTAAGGCCCATAACACCATAAATGTTCATTGCTATTGGATGAAAATACCCAGGTGCACAAGTTTACATGCAGATTAATAAATTCCCAAAGTTTAGCATTTTAGCAGTTATAGTTGGACGAGTTACAATTGAGACACAAACTTGATATACCATTTTTTACAAAATCAAGGCCCATAACTCTGTCAATGTTTAGTGTTGTTCGATACAAATACCCAGGTGCACAAGTTCACACTGTGAAACTGAATAAATTGAATTGAATTTTGAAATGAATTTTCAATTGAATTGTGAAATGTATTGTGAATTAAATTGAATTGAATTAAATTGAATCTAAATCAAATGAAACTAAATAGAAAACTAAAGTGATTTAAAATAGATTTATTATGTTATATTGAATTAAATGAAAATTAAAGTAAACTAAATTTAGATAAATTAAATAAAATTTAAGTACAAGATAAATAAAATTGAACTGAAATTAAAAGATAAAAACTAACTAAATGAAAAAATATATAAATAAACAAATACAAGAGCATTTTTTAGTAAATGAAATAAAAATTCAAGTCAAATGAAATGTAAAAGATTATATGACATGAACATGCCTCTCAGGACCTTCAATCCTTTGATATGGTTAAATAGGTTTAGTTGAAGTTACATAGATTTTGCAATGATGTAATTAGCACACATACATTTTGCAATGATTTAACATCTGTAGCTGTCCCCACAAACGCATTGTATAGCTTTATGGTTACAAAGGGAGGTAATCCAAGAAGTTGTAAGAAATATTGATACATTTCAAATAGCTAAATTAAAAGCAGTTGTCTTTTCCATATATTTCTCCAGGTGTAGAACCATGATTATAACTGCGCGAGACATCATTGGTTTCAAATTACCCCTCAGAATATCTCTTTCAAGGCATTGATTGAAGTGTTATAGACATTTCTCTTATGTGGTAATTTTAAGTCCATTTTAGTAGTGCAGTAAAATTGCAATAAATGCAAAATAGGTTGATGGTTGAAAGAAATTTAGCTTGTGTAGTCAAGTTTACCCCTTATTCAGAATTATTATTTGTTCCAAGTTAACCTAACATTGTGTTGTGGTATCCATACAATAGCAATTATGATTACGCACAGATAACTGTCATTAATCTTAAGAAATTTCAAAGAGAAAAACTAGTTATGTTTTTGCTCTACTTGCCAACAGCTAGATTGTTTCTGAATAAGCTAATTAATGTTACTAAATTAGCTAGATTGTCTCTAGATTGTCACTAAATTTGCTAATTATTGTCTCAAAGTTAGCTAGATTTTCACTAAATTTGTTAATTGAATTGTCTCTAAATTAGATAGATTGTCACTAAATTAGCTAATTATTGTATCTTAGCTAGATTGTCTCAAAATTAGCTTATTATTGTCTCTAAGTTAGCTAGATTGTCTCTTAATTAGCTTATTATTGTATCTCAGTTGGCAAGACTGTCTCTAAATTAGTTAATTATTGTCTCTTAGTCAGCTAGATTGTCTCAAAATTGGCTAATTATTGTCTCTTAGTTAGCTAGATTGTCACTTAATTTGCTAATTATTGCCTTTTAATAAGCTAGATCATCTTTTAAATAGCTAATTATTGTCTCTTAATTAGCTAGATTGTCTCATAATTAGCTAATGGTTGTATCTAAATTAGCTAGAATGTCTCTTATAGATTGTATGTATATGTTGGTATGTATGTACACCAAGTATGTATGTGATTGTATGTTTTACTATATGTGGGGACAGCCATTGACCCAATGAATTAAAATGAATAAAAACTTGAAAATCTCTTTAATTATTAATTAGCTAATGATCATCTCTTAGTCAGCTTAATCGTCTGTATATAGCTAATGATTGTCTCTTAATTAGTTAGATTGTCTCTTAATTAGCTAATGGTTGTCTCTTAATTGGCTAGATTGTTTCTTATTTAGCTAGATTGTCTCTAAATAAGCTAATGATTGTCTTTAAAATTAGCTACATCGTCGCAGCTAGATTTTCAATAAATTAGCTAGATTGTCTGTTAGGTAGCTAGATTGTCTTAATCCATTTTGATACTTGAAACCTGTACCATACATACCTCTTCAATAACATTGTCGCCCTTTTAAATGTCGAGAGATTTATATGAATGGAGTTGGGAGGTAGTCAATCGTGAGCTAGTGTGAAATTTGATTGGTTGAGCTAGCAAGGTAGCTTTTCATTCATAACACAGCGGTTTTGATATGACAATAAGGCATCAGACTTGTATTTATATACTGGAGTGTATACTTTAGTGTATACATAAACCAACTTAAGCTTATAGTGAGAGAATGGACCACTTGGTGTAGAGAGAACGACTACTTTACTGATACAGTTATATACACTGTATTTGATCTCATAATTTTAACTGACACTGTTGAGTGGTTGGGTAAAAAACATTTTATGATTATTACAGATACTGGTTTTTAAGACTGTTGGAATATTAAAAGCAAACAAATAAACCATAAGAAACTTACTTACTTGCCAATTGATGACTGTATAAGCTTGAGCATTGTATGGAAATTTATTTTACCTGTGTGCATATGATATAATTGACGAAAAGAGGAACTACAAGCATAAAGACTATAGTAGATTAACAAAAATAGCTGCGGTTTACTTGCATCAGAATTAAATAATAAAAGAAAGTAAAAAACTTTGAAACCTTAAACAAAATCAAGAAGATATTTGTGTGGATAAGGAATAGAGAAAAACAATGGATTTATAAATAATTTAAACAGGCTGACAAAGTTTAAAAGTTTTTGTTTTTCCCATGTGTTACTGGTTTCAATTTGTGATATGTTGAACATGGATAAGTAAAAAATACAGTCAAATAAATTTCTGAGCTCAGTGAAATAGATAGAAAAAAAAAAAAACCACGACGACAAGATGAGGCAATTTGGAAGCTGGAGAGATATTTCAGGATATATCTGGAGAATTAATGTTTGTCTGCTCGTCACGGTAGAGTAACCTTTTTTGCTACTATAATAATTTTGATGCTCATGTGCTGCAGTTGTTTGGAGGGTTTTGTTGTTTTGTTGATGTTAATATTGTCTGAGTGGGCTGTCTATCTACTATCTATATCAACAACTGAATGCATTCTGACGGCTCTTGTATATCTGTGTCAAATATAATCTAATTTACATATTTACAATTTTAAAAGTTTTATATGTTACGCAGAGTTGGTGTACAAGAGTGATATAAACTCCATGAGGTGCATACATAAGTAAACTGGTGTTTATAACCGTGAAACATTTTCATCTGTCCCTCTGGTAGGACAGACTTTTTGCTTGACTCAGCCTATTGATATAAATGGGAAGTGAAAAGCATAACTATCCTGAATAGTTTTTGATGTTCGGTCTTTGACGAATTATAATCTTTTAAACTTCATCTTGTTCATAATACATCAAATGAAATTGTTATCCATTCAATATGTATATATGTGACACTTTCAGCCTGCTTGCTCATGGTTTTCGTCCTTATCTCTGCTTCTGTGTATTATAGAAGTCGGGATTAAAACTTATGGTTTGGTTTCAAGCAAGAAATCTTTTTTTTTCAGCTGTGGTGTAATCAGTTGTGTGCATTAATTGTGGGTACTCTAATCTCAGTTGAAAAAATTCTGGTCATGAATAGAATTTTATGCTGTTTAAAGACAAGCGGAAAATCATTACCTACTGTCAACAGCTGCATAGGATAATTGACAGGAAAATTTACAGTGATTGGCAGGCAATTAACAAGTTTAAATTAATTGACATGTCTTGATTGATAGAGCTTTAATACTGATGGTGTAAGTTGCATGGAAACTGTCAGATAGATCTTGTAGCTGGTTAAGGAAATAATTTATACTTAATTAAATAGCAGTTCTGTGTGTATATACTGTATACACCTTTAATAGAAAGCATTATTTATTGAAGCCAGGAATGGAAATTGATGGTTGATATTGAAGGCTTTGTTGAATGAAAGATATTAAGCATGGATCATATAATTTACAAAGAAGAGGCTTTCAGTCATTTTTGTTGTTGATTGTCATTTCATTGCTACTCCCTGGTGTAAGCAATTATTTTTGAAAGATAATTCACTTTGAACAACTAGTGAGTAAAATATTTGTATTGAGTTGAATTTTTATTTTTATTTTATTGAATATAGGATTGACTTATGATGTAATGTTATTGTAATAGTTGGTAGCTGTGGTTAGCTTTTATAAGGCACCAAATTTTTTTTTGTCAGCCCTTTCATATATAATTGTACTTTAGACTCCTGAGTTGTGTAAAGGCTTGTATGTCCATTCACAACTTTTTTGTCAGTTTGTAAGTTTTGTTGTTGTTGCACATTAGATTTTGTTCCAGTAGGAGACAGTTAGAACTGTTATAAGACTATACCGGCAGAAGCTGTCAGATATCTGAGTCTACACTGTATGCAAACTCTAGTCTATTCATTTGGTTGATTCAGTGTATAAAGATTTGCACTGTCAATATGTCTACTTACTGATTAGTAATCATGATAAGTTAGTGATGCACTGTTTGAGTTGTAGACACAAAAACACTTGTTCAGCTCTCAAAGTTATTGTTTGAATAGTTTTATGAATTGCTGGTTTCTTAGTCATGTTAGTGTAACCCACCATAATTGCTAGAAACAAGGAGAGTTGGTTATCGAACAGTGAAGACTAAGATTGAAGTGTTTTCCACTAGGAAATGTTTTGTTTAAATTCCCCTAAAATCTAAAATAGACTGATCCATGGTGGGAGATGGAAGAGTACAAGTTGAATATCAGCAGTTAATAATTCAGACATTGTACATCAGATATTGTCTGACCATGGTCAGCACAGCTATACCTAAAGTTTATCTGTGAAATGGCTCAAAATTAGCCAGAAGTAAAGTATACATTTTTGTTGATAAGTGCTTGGGTTTTGTTTACCAAATGTTTTCTCTAGTGGTTTTAAGTGCAGGCAATTGAGATTTCAGTGCTGGTCAATAGTGTGAAGTCAGATGGATATCTGTAGTGGCTTTGAGGAAGATTAGAGTGACCGGTATCAACTTCTGGTCAGACCAGACGGTAAGGTAAAGCCAGAGGCTAGCTGGGTAGACTAGATGTTTGCTCTAGATAACCCTAATCCTTTTAATTCCCTAGGACCTTCTATGGCAATCTTTGACCTGATATATCACTTAAATCTTTATTGAATTTCAAAGATATGGGCAAACAAGTTATGTCTTTCCCCTGTTGTGCTCAGGTAGCACCAGTCTGATGTTTGTTTGTTTTGTTTGTTTGATTTACGTCTTTTTCTGCCAGCTATAGGGCTAATGGACATCCCAGAGAGGGAAGCGGATACACAGGACTCTTCTGTAGAGAACTATGGTTTTTAATGTGCCCAGTGTATAGCACTGATACACACGGGGGCTGTTCAACCCTGGCCGGTCACTTTTTCCTGACACCGAAAAACCAGTCATAATGCTATTCCTAAATCTTGAATGTCAAGGAGGGAAGCCATTACTACTATTTTTAAAGTCTTTGGTATGACCCGGCAAGGGATCGAACCCGCGGCCTCCCACTTGAAAGCGGACGCTCTATGTCTAATGTTGTGTAGGTTTGGCCTTTAGTGAATGCGCAGCTTCACCACATTTTTTCTTTACAAGAGAGTCTATAGTATAAACGACACAACAAAACAATATCTACATTAATTTCCTGATTGTAACAGGTGAAAATAATTAAAACCGAGGTGAATAAAGTGAAGTTGAACACAGAATTAACAAAATAGCTATGGTGCTCATGTTTAATTTTTTTTTAATTATTAAAACATTTTCATATATATATTTCTGCCCTGGGTTTGCCTAAATTTTGTCTATATAAATCTATCGTACTGTGTAGACAGTGATTATATAGACTATATTGGTCTTGGTTAACACAGTTTGCAAAATTCCTCAGTATCTATAATCAGATTGGCAATGTTTATAAACACAGTCTTGTTTCAGTTTAGCTTGTCAATACGGAGAGTAGGCAGATCTCGCCTTCAAGTTGAGCGATTAAACTTGACCTGATAAAATTGGTGTTAAATTAGGTTTAATCCCTCCAACTGAGAAACCAGCATGAAATCCCTTGTTGACGGGATTAACCTCTACTGACTCATAACATTTTATGTAATGGTCTTTTCTTTACAGTTTTATTTACCCTTACAACATTGTAATGGCTACATGTATTATAGGGTATATGCAAACAGTGTTCACCCCGATGTCTGATGATAATTCAAAATTCTAAATTTATAATCCATAACCTTTTAACACATAGTGTTTGAGGGCGCAGTGGCTTATTGAACATGGTGTCTGCCTTGCGTTCAGGAGGTTGCAGTTTTGAGCCCTGAAGGGGCCTTCATCCTGATCTTCATTTGTTGACACCAAGTACTGATTCTAACTTGAAAACGGACTCAAAAATGTTTCAACAAGCCATAGGCTTTCAACATAACCAGTCTAAAATAATTAAGTTTAAACTAAACAAATAGTGTTTCTCATTACACAACAAATAATATGATCATCACATGACAAAAATAAAAAAAATAAAAATAGCTTAAAAATAAGAAAAAAAACAACAAAAAAACAAGCAGACAAACAAAACAGTTGCATTATGATCCG
>JAULCC010166677.1:0-11085 GCA_032358795.1 Nuttallia obscurata
TGTGTGTCAACCATGGCCGGTATGTGTGTCAACCCAGGCCTGTATGTGTATAAACCCAGGCCGGTATGTGTGTCAACCCAAGCTGGTATGTGTGTCAACCATGGCTGGTATGTGTTTCAACCCACGCTGGTATGTGTGTCAACTCAAGCTGGTATGTGTGTCAACCATGGCTGGTATGTGTGTCAACCCAGTCTGGTATGTTTGTCAACCATGGTTGGTATGTGTGTCAACCAAGGTCAGTATATACAATATAATTATGGTCTGATCAGGTTCTACACAGTGAGCATCAATATCACACAGGCCATAACAAACTTTAAAGTTGTAAGTTCAATAATCATAAGACAACAGCCAAAACAAAAAATAAGATGAAGTCAAGTCCATGAAATATTGAAAAAGAAAAAAAAAATGTAATTTACTAGACAAATACAACATATGATTTATTGACTATTTATTTCATTATTGTAATATTTTACTATTACCTAGGAATGTAGAGTGGTAATTGAGTAATAGTCATAAAGACTGTAACACCATCTTTAAACAGATCATCATAAATCTGAATAAACCATTTGCAAGATAAATTCCTTTTCATAGTATTTTCGTTTATGTGTCTGGACCTCTGATTGTCCAATAGGAAGTAGCCATTGGGAATTGCATCTTGTAGATTTCCAAGACCATTTCATCAATTCAACCTTAATCCCATAAGCTTGTAGATCCATAGATAAAGAATTGACGACGTCTCCGTTAATTGCATATTGATTCATTTGGCGCCGAGATTAAGATCCGATTTTCTTGATTTTCTCTAATAAAACCTCATCAACGGCGGACATGTATCCGGAATTGTGAGGAAATGTAATTATCATAGGTTTGAATTTACCTTCATATCTGTCTCGGAAACACATTCCAGTTCAATAAATTTTGTGCCATATCAAATTGAACTTTCTTTATTGTAATTGAAAATTATATTCTTGTGAGAAGCTTATGAAATTGGATTTTCTGTGTTTGAAGATTGTTTTCTTTTTTACCGTCTTTGGGAGAGTAATTATTTCTGTAATAATTTTGTCAGAGCCATCATAATTTTACACAATGTATTGGATATTACTCTGTAGAGGTCATGCTTGGTAAATCAAGTTAGAGGAAGTAGGCAATCGCATTGGCATTCACAAGGAATTTTTAAATTTCTCAGTGGACTCTGAACATCAATTATTGCAGTGTCGTTGGGCCATTATTTTGAGCCAAGCCGTCATTCAGGGAGTCATTCGGGACTGAGCTAATAGAAATAATGTCCAAATTTGCTGGAATGTCAAGAAATATTCAAACAGAATATCTTGTAATCTTGTCCAATCTAGTACCATAGCAGCTATAAATGTCGTTTGAAGCAAGCTTCACTGGTGTCCATCAAATATTTAAGGAACATAATTAGCAAATCATAAAGTGTTCTCCTTGAGAATATGGAATTATTGCTAGATGAGAGAGGCTGAGTCACAATCCCGGGTGTGGGTGTGTGTGAGGGAGGGATGGGGGGAGGGGGTTGTTTGATCCTTTAATCCTGCTTTAGTTTAGATTTTGATATTGCAAACTGAAGTCTAGTTTCAAAATTTGTAGAAATGAAGACATTGGTAATGATTATATACCAACATATTGACTTGACAGACTTGGCAGTACATGGAACAAATGTTTGGTATATAGAATTATGATAAACCAAAATCATCTAGCATTCTGCTGACCACAGAGAGTTTTGAAAATTACTCGATAATGTGATTATTCCATGATTCATGCTCTTTACAGGTGTTGAAATGACTGACAAGATCTTATTGATGGTTACCTCATATTAACCTTCATTATGTGGGACCCGAATAGCAACAACTTTTGCAAATAGTTTGGATCCAGATTAGCCTACACAAAATGTTGTGTCTGATATGAGATCAAATCTGTTTGCCACTAAAAATGTAAGTTTGTTTTAAATCTCATTAGAAATGCCAGGTTTTATCCGTAAAATGGTAGTCATTATACATTGTGCTAAATTTTCATGTCACTGTATTATGGTACCATGAGAAATATGAATTTTGGGGTGGGGGGGGGGTGGCAATGATAATGAGAGACTAAACAAGTTTGCAAGATTTATTCTGGTGAAAATTTTCAGCAAATTTTTTAATTTTGTTGAAGTGACAAGTTAATGAGGGTTTTAGTTATCCACTGAGTCTTGTAATTCTGGCAGTATTTCTTGTATTATAGAGACTTGGGTGTCCAGAGGGCAATTATGATCCAGAAGGAAAGATCAGAGGCTCGCGTTTTATTGATTTTGCTGATTTTTTTGTGCTAAATGTTGTTTTGTTTTTTAAAGTTTATGACCATCGTTTTGAAATTATTGTTTTCCCATTGGAGGCTAGATCTGTGATTTATATGGCTTTAAATTTTGATTGTTGTTTGAAATGGTGACATAATGTCTTGATGTGTAAAAATAATATAATATGATTTTGTGGGTTGTTGTTAAAGTCATTTTGGTTCATGCATTGACATAAAAGAAAACTATAAAAGGTTTGAATTATTACCAGTCAGTATTACCTCTCTATATGATAACCAACTTAACAGTCACAGCTGTTTTTCTCAGGGAATGAACTTTCCCACGGAAACAAGCAGTTCTAGAAGTTTTAAAAGTTTATTCAAGCTTTTGAAGGCGGATAAGATCATGAAAAAAACCAAACCCAACTCCTCCATAATTTCCACAAAACAGGCATAGTGTCCTCTGTTAATTGCAGCGCTTGTCATTATGTTTACTTAGTTTAGCAGAGTTTTAGTGCAAGGCTAATGTACTGGTGTAACAAAATGTCTTAATATATATTTCATAACCAAAGGAGTAGCAGCACTGAAGTCAGGAATGGTCTCTCAAAGAGTTTCTCCCAGTGTACTTCATTAGAGAAGATTTTTTTAGCTGCGTGACTAGGTTCAATATAACATTGCTGTATCAGATATGAGCCAATATCATCGGTCAATTAACCAAGTACCTTGTCAACCAATTAATATTTCATGAGGCAGTTTGTTCCAGGTAGCTTCTTCCAGAAAACACCGGGTATTGTCGAGGGAAATGGTCATAAAATGTATCTGTCACTT
This sequence comes from Nuttallia obscurata, assembly GCA_032358795.1. Lineage (NCBI taxonomy): Eukaryota > Metazoa > Mollusca > Bivalvia > Cardiida > Psammobiidae > Nuttallia > Nuttallia obscurata. Next base: position 3,109 of record JAULCC010166677.1, read on the forward strand.
CTATGCGAGTGACGACTGTCAGAAAAGTCATCTGAAATACCACGGAGATGGCTGTATATCACCTGTTACAGATGAATTTTTAATGACTTCATGACATTGTCAAGGCATAGGCACAAAGTAGGCAGATTAATTTGGAGACCCAGTAATTAGTTCCTATTTACCACTGGCTACATGTTGGTAGCTTGGATATTGTCATTCAGTTAGTCACAGGTTTGGAGATTAGTTTTAGGGTCTTGATTCACTTCATCAACTAATGACAAATATTAAAGTGATTGGTTGTGAGATGTTATTGTCTGAAGCCATTATGGTTGTAAGTGACTCTCTGTCTCAAGATATTTGAAGTCTTAGGCCCAATTAACACAGTTTGATGACAGAGGCTATGCTTTTTCAAAGCGTATGCTTTTATTCACATGGTATGTTTTAACCCTTTTGTCGTCATAGGCAACACAGTGTTTGGATCCAGATGAAATGCTGAGTAACTCAGCATCTCATCAGAATCCAAACTGTTTGATATTCTGATTCTGTTTTTAAACAGAAATTCATGAAATATCTGCTTGAACATTGAAACGGACGGCAATGTATGAAGACAAAAATTATTTGGCGCTAATAAGGTTAACAAAAGAGGTTTGCACCCACACCACGACTTTTTTCCCCACAGTTACAAATGAAATGTGCAAGTTAAAATTACACCCCAGTAGTTTTGCTAACTTCTGTGTATGACTATAATGTGTTATTTTCTGACACCTCTTGTCTTGACCTGAATGGTTCTATAATTTGTGGAAAAACCCTGGAATGGTTGTCTGACCTGTGTATATCTTCCTTTCCTTTTTTTCTGTTCTTTGATCTTATGATTTATTTTGCTTTACTATGTTATTGTGTTCTGTACTCACAATAGTTCTTCAGTGACATCTTCAGCAGTTGATTGATGTCAAGGAAAAATAGGTTAGTTCACTGGTTATTTGGTATGTCATTTATGGTCTGTAGTACAATATATAATTTAAGGTCTACACTTTCTATTATCAAAGAATGTAGACACTAACATAGAAAAAAGAAATAACTACCAATTTTTATTTATTGACTTGTTAAAGGATTATGAGGAAATCATTCTCTCGACAGGAGCCTTGTATTTTCCACTGAGCTTTGTTTGATGTTGTATACTGTTATTTCATGATTATAAAATTAATCCCAGCTTGTATTTCTGCTTGACTTGTACTAATTTCACATGAAATTCATTGTAGTGTCCCATACACCGGATGGCCACTGCTCCATAACTGGTTGTGAAGATTACCAATTCCTCCTGCTGTTCCCTAACACTGCTACCTTTTTATTGGACCGTGCTGTGGCAGTAGGTTGTAGACAGGGTCTCTGATTGCATTTTTCAGCTCACTGGCTACGACTTGACTGGCTCATTGTATAGGATTGATGACCATTTTGCATGTGAATTCCTTCCAGTAATTTCATTTCCTCAAGAAAATGTGTAGTTTTTGTCGCTGTTAGGGTCGTCAAGCCTTCTGTCAATTCCGAGGAATACTTTTCTGTGAAAATAAGATGTTTTAGTTTCGTCGTAACCATTAATCTTCGTTAACTTGTTAAATTTGCTGATAGAAAATAATGCATTATTCAGTGTGTTTGTATGAATACATATCAATTATATTGTAGAAAGTACTATATCTTCTGTTTCAATATAAATAGATTTTAATAGAATACCATTAACTAGTATTAATCAAACTTAAGTTATTTTGCAAGATTGCACCATGTTTGCTAACCATCCAAGGGAAATTTCTCTATTCAATTTAAGGCCAGGAGTTACCCAATGTAAAAATTAGGGCCTGAGTCTGTTATTATTATCTTATACTGTGTGTGCTGTGGGTGTTCAGAAAGGACATTTGCAAACAGTGAAGAGTGAGTATCAGATATGTGTACGATGCAACTTCTCTCACATGGCAGTTCCCATGGCAACATTCTCTCTTCAAGAGCATTGTAATGTGTAGAAAATCACTTAGTAAAGTTACCACCATGGAGCAAGGTAATTAGACTGTTGGAATGGTGCTCCTGTGTCTGTAAGACTTTCAAAATAAACGATAATAATACATGTTCAAGAGTGCTTTGCATGACATTATTACCCTGATCATCAGATTGTAAGTCGGGCTTTAACAGATGACACAGATTACAGCTACAGCACATTGGCTTACACCTTCACAGGTATCCATTTATACACCTGGGTGTAGTGAGACACTTAAGGAATTAATTTTCTGCACAGAAAAATCTGACGTCCCGGGGTGGACTTGAATCCAGGACTCTTCAATCCTGAGGTCTGCGTCTTACAACAATACCACCATCTCCAATGAGGTCTATCAAAATTATTGTCTTTTTTTTCCATCCAAAAAGAAGGAAAGCGCTCCAGCAAAATGAGAGATCATATGGCTCTCATTTGCAGACTAGTGTAATCTGTTGCATTTGTAGATTTTTCTCCTTTTGAATTTAAGAAAGTTTCAAACAAATATATTCTACTAATAAGACATTTGAAAACAACTGGTAGACTAGGGTGACCTTTGTCCTTGTCCCTCTGGGTCCACCTAGTGTCCTGGAGGTTTGTGCGCAAACAGGCGTATGATGTGATGCAAGCTCTGTAGTTTCACGTTTAATTCTGTGAGACTTTTTCCGGTGGTGAAATTTCAGTATTGAAACTTTTCAATTAGTGAAATTACAGAGTAAATATTTAATAAATCAAAAATAAAGTAAAAAAAAATATGACAGGTTATGTCTATGGGAGAGAAAATGGATTTGTGTGTTCAATAAATACTGTGACAGAAACAGTGTTCTACTGAAGATTACTTGGGAAAAACAAACATACGCTGATTAATCAACCAAGACAAAACAATTGAATTGAGCCTTATTCAAACAGGAGAGAATTGCAATAATTACTCCTTTTTCATTAGTTTGTGAGAGCCTATTACAGAACATACATAAACATGTTAAAATTTCACTGGTTTTGGTGCGTAGAATGGTCTGTATTTGATCTGCAAAGTGATGAGAGGAAATATGCAGGCTTCAGAGTCAACACAAATAGCTTGACTTTGATGGCAGCCCAGACAATCATAGAACATTTTTTTTTGTACTGAAAGATACAAACTGCAAAGGCAATTTGTTGTGATAATTTTAACTTGAAAGCTGCAGTGATTGTGTAGATTTTCAGTATACTGTATTGGCTGTAAAGAGAAAGGCTTTTGAACTTCTTATCTCAGAAATGAGGAAAATGAAATAACTTCTTTTCCATCTTAAATCTTTTAATGATAGTGATATATCTAGGTATATATCATCCTCAAAGTGTTTTGTGTATGGAATATTAGTCTAGTACTTTAATGCTCAAAGTAATGCAATACTTCTTTTTATAAATTGCTGACTAATTTGGCCAGTGGAAATGCTGCTGAAATTTGATTAAATTTAATTTCTGTCTCTCTATTTTGTTTAATTTCTTTTCTTGTTTTTCCTTTTAGTTTCTGTGAAGACTATCACATGTTTCTTTGTTCTTTTTTTTATTGTATATACTGGTTTTTGTAAAGCCCACCTACACTGATAAGCAAAAAATCAACAATTCTTGTTACAGGAACAGCATATAAAATTTGAAAAAATTTCCCTTTCATAATCCATCCTATGTTGGTGTCATGGTAACACATTCTAATATGTCTTCATCTAGTCAAGATTTTGACAGGAGAAATTTTGTGCTTGGCTAGAGGACATGGATGATCTGCATGTATTTGTATAAGTGGGAGGAGTTGATGATCCATCTACTGAGACAGGAAACATCATTAAATATTGATTTTAGGTAAACACTTGCAGCTTAGGTTATATTAGACATCGGTAATCACAGTTAAGTTGTATACACTTTTGGTAATCTCTAGGTCAACATAGTCTGTGTGTGGAGGTAAACATATAGTCATAACAATGTAACATTCCAGCACATCAATATCCCAGAATAAAACATTTTGCTCTATAGCTCTTGGAACAGTTAAGGTGAGAACTGGAAAATCCCATTGAAAATGATAAAGAGAGAGGCTTAAGAAAATATCTTCTGTTCCAAGTCTGCACTGGTGGTTGTCGTTGAATCATTCTTTCAGTAAAACAACACTCATTGCTGGTCATTATTGAATCATTTTTTCAGTAAAACAACACTCATTGCTGGTCATCATTGAACCATTCTTTCAGTTTTTTTTTTTTCAGTAAAACAACACTCATTGCTGGTCATCATTGAATCATTCATTCAGTAAAACAACACTCATTGCTGGTCATTATTGAATCATTTTTTCAGTAAAACAACACTCATTGCTGGTCATTATTGAATCATTCTTTCAGTAAAACAACACTCATTGCTGGTCATTATTGAATCATTCTTTCAGTAAAACAACACTCATTTCTGGTCATTATTGAATCATTCTTTCAGTAAAACAACACTCATTGCTGGTCATCATTGAATCATTCTTTCAGTAAAACAACAATCATTTCTGATCATTATTAAATCATTCTAAAGGTAAAATAACACTCATTGCTGGTCATTATTGAACCATTCTTTCAGTAAAACAACACTTATTGCTTGTCCTTTTGAACCATTCTTTCAGTTAAACAGCGCTCATTGCTGGTCTTTATTGAACCATTCTTTCAGTAAAACAACACTCATTGCTGGTCATTATTGAATCATCTTTCAGTAAAACAACACTCATTGCTGGTCAATATTGAACCATTCTTTCAGTAAAACAACACTCAGTTTTGAATGCTTCATTCTGTAAAATGACACATCCATCTGGCCAATATTTGAAATAACATTCTGTAAAACATTTATCACTGCTGGTCAATATTAAACGAAGCATTGGATAAAATAATACTTACAGCTGGTAATTCTTGAATCAATAATTCTGTAAAACAAAACTCATTGCTGGTCATTATTGAATCATACGTTCTGATAACACTCATTGCTGGTAAATATTGAATCATTCATTATGTAAAACAACACTCATTGCTGGTCAAAATTGAATGTTGCATTTTATAAAAGAAACACCCTGCTGGTAAATTTTATACCCCCACTACTTAAAGAGGGGTGTGGGAGTGGGGGAGACTCCCTTGTATGCATTGAGTTAAGGTCGAGCTATAGACTTGAAGACTTTTGGTGTCTTATGTCTGGTGGGCGACTGTTATTTGTCAGCAGTCCATGGGGATATGTATTGTGGTAATGATGTACATACTCATATTTAATTCATAGTAATGGAATTGTGATAGCTCTGTATCCAGCCTTTAATAATGGGTGTCCATATGTCAAATTGGGATGTGGTTAATTTATATGGCAGGAAGAAATGCCTTTTCCTTTATTCTTAGGTTTCCTAAAGTCCAATGAAAATAAGGCTCATTGCCTTGAAAATGTATCTTGTCTAAACCATTTTGTCAAGCCTGCTTGAGGTGAGCTGGACATAGCCTTTCATTTTTTTGTTCGGTGTTTATGCATCCGTCCATAGGTCTGTGCGTCTATCCATGTGTCTGGATTGGGCTTGTCTGGGCCATAACTTCATAATAGATTGACAGGTTTAAAATTGAAACCTTTAAAGATGAGGTCAAGCATAGAGGTCCAAGGTTAAAATTGGTAGAAATGTTTGTCCGGACTCTTAACTTCGCCATAGATGGATGAATTTTAACATAACTGGGCACAAATGTTAACATTGATGAGACGGAGTGTTGCGCGGAAGCATAACATTTATTCCCTAAAAGTTGTGGGCAGATGTAGAGGTCAAAGGTTAAAATTGGTCAAGATTATGTTTGTCCGAACTCGGACTTTGCCATAGATGAATGGATTTCAAAATATCTTTCTCAAACTTTGTCCGGACTCTAACTCCACCATGAATTGACATATTTTAAAATAACTTTGCACATATGTTAACATTGATGAGACACAGTGTGTGGTGTTTATAATGATGTGGAAAAGAGTTTGCTCCTATGGAGACAGCAATTTAAACAGATATGTCATTTTTCATTATACATTGTTTGCTTCATTTATGTGAAGTTATAATGTGCTTGAAAAGGTGAAATTAAAACAAGAAAGATCAGTGTTTTGCTATATATATTTTAAAACCAGTGTCCATACTATTTTTAGCTCATTTGAGCCAAAGGCTCAGGTGAGGTATTGTGATGGGCCTTCGTCAGGTGTCGGTCGTGTGTTGTACACAATTCTTTTAAATAACATATCTAATTATATTATTTTAATAGTTGATGAGGTGTTTACAATGTTTGTAAATTACCTAGTTGATGTCATTCTCCAGTGTAACATGTGAGATTCTGAAAACACAAACAGTAAAAACCCAGATCATATGGCCCCTTTAGGAATAATTTGATCAAGGTCTGCACTGTTTGCTGATGACCAAAATTACTGACAATGAAATTTCCATAAAGTGATCCGATCTGTTAGAAAAAGCTGTATTTTCAGTGGAGAGACCTGGTGACAGGAAAATCCTAATGAAATAAATGTATTGATGTAACATGGAAAGATGGAAAAGTTCACAATAAAAAAAAACAGCACTTTATGGGGATAATATGGAACTGTTAGTAGGGCATGCCATGACATGTTTCCTCTGCACAAATCCTGTGTTAAGACTTGCTTGTTGTCAACTGTAATGTTTAAAGACCATTTGATAACGCCTGTCATCTGGAGCCGTCAATTTCCCGGTAGCGTGGAGATGATTCAGGTTGATATTCAGCTATAGCTTCACACATTGAAATGCCTGACACATTTGGTTTAAGTCAGTTCCACATTTTCTCCTGTTGTTGAGAACAACACACATACACACACACACAAACATAAAAAAATCAAAAAAGTTTGAATTGGTATCGAATTTTCAGGTTTCACTTCAGAAGTCTATATAAAAAGTTAGCAGCTATAAACATCAGAAATGTTCAGTCCCCTAGAGAAAGGATCGACACATTTGCAGATATTTTGAATAATTTAAGTTTTGTATTGTACGTAGGGGACCCAAAAAGCAATACACTTTTAATCTACCATGCATTGTATATCTTGCTGTTAAATGTTTTATTAGACAAGAGTTTTGCTGCCATTAAAAGTCATGCTAATCGATATGAAAATGGCTGATATTTAAGATAACCTAACTGAGATGCACTCGTGCGATTCCTGTGACGAATAAAAGAGTAGCTTGAAGGCAGTAAAGTCTGATCAAACTTTGCACTGAAATAGACTACAGAACAATGACAATGTAATGTTATTTTGAAGAAGCAGAATGGAAAATACAGGAGTACTCACTGTGCACATTGATTAACGGAACATTTTCCTAAGTAAGGGGCAGGGGTCAAGGCCTCTCTGCCGTAAGGGTGAGGCATAACATTGATAGCTTCTATCAGAAGGGGTGTGTGTGTGCTTATATTCTTGACATGAATTCAAATTTTATGGCAGAGTTCAAGTCGTGCAAGAAAATGATCATACAAGATATGGTCTGTAGATAGCCATTCATAAATATTGGAGAACAACAGTTTTTAGACATCCAAGTGCTTTAATCATTTGCTACTTGATAAAGATAGATGATGAACCCAATAGGGGTTGTGAAAAACCCTAAGTATGCCCATTAGCAAGCCTGGCTGTCAGCATCTTTAATTTTCTCCCTCTTTTTCTTTTCAAAATGTCATAAATTCATCAATTAAATAAAAAAGAAATTATACAGTTTATAAGGAGTTATTATTTTCTAATTAAATTGTATTATGCTCAATAATTCCCCACTTCCTTGATAATACCTAAATATTCTTAAACCCTACCTTGATAGAACTTAAATATTCTTAACCCTGCCGCTTAACCCTACCTTGATAGAACTTAAATATTCTTAACCCTGCCGCTTAACCCTACATTGATAGAACTTAAATATTCTTAACCCTGCCGCTTAAGCCTACATTGATAGGTCTAATATATTCTTAAACCTGCCCCTTAACCCTACC
>JAULCC010166788.1:0-13267 GCA_032358795.1 Nuttallia obscurata
CATGTAGTGAGATAAGATAACAAGTAGACATAAATTATTTTCTAGATAGAGATCTAATTAAAAAAAGAAGGCAGTTCCATGTCATGTTTGATTTATGACGTTACGGAAATTTTCAAACAAAGTTTTAATACAAACGTTGTCTCCGTGAGAACAATAAAAACAAACTTGATGAAAAGATTTAGTTTCCTTTCTTTCATATATAAATTAACCTTTCTGGTATGTGTAAATTGCCTTCGAATGATTTCTCACATGAATAGATAGTTTAGTATCTAAATCCATAAATATATAATATATAATATCAGTTGATATATGTGAAAGTTGCAGCTGTATTCATTTTTAGATTAGTATTTAAAGAATACGTATACATTTGTTTTAAAAGTTTAAGACAAGAAAAACGTGACTTTCAGCGAAACCAAAAAGCCATAACACAATCGAAGAATGAATATATTTGCATGGAAATAAATTTAAACAGCGCTCTGTTTAGTTGAATAGAAAGCACAATGTATAACTAAAGATGATTTAAATACGACGAGTTTATTGAAACAAATATATACATGTTAAGATATTTATTCCTGTCTTTTCTTGGCCAACTACACACACGGGTATGGTTGTTAAAGTCACTCTTGCCCGTTAAAAGAAAACCTTTAAAATCTCTTTTAAAAAGAAAGGATATTTTGAATTTTTTTCTAGTTATATTTGTACAAAATCTAAAGAGAATGATATCCAGTTTGTTAAATATTCGAGCTTCTCAGTACTAACGCAGCAAATATAAACAAAACACAGACAGACAGACAGAAAGGTATGAAAACATATAGTAGATCGGAAACATCAATGCAAATAACGACACTATATCAAAGGAACCATTTAAATGTTTTATATTTACAGTGTACTAAGAAAAAAAGAAAGTTTTATTTTCCAAAAAGGAAAAATCTGCCAAACCGGTTTTTTTTAAATATATTTTGGAAGAAAATAAACATTAAGAAATGTATAATTAATACCATAGTATTTGATTATTTTTTGTTGATTCTATTTAAGAAATCAAAAAAAAATATCATAAAACAATGAATATTACTCTGACATGGCATGACCTTGTAGTATTTTCGTTTTGAGTGTTGATTTGTCTGATGAACTTTAATAAAGCGTGCGTCATATATTCTCATTTATCCAATTTCATCTGTAATACCCTGCATTTTTTCACATTATACGCCTAAGATTTCTGATATTTCAAATAAGGAGACATATATTACACTTTTTTTTATATATGCATACTATTCCCGTGCACGAATTATCATTCAAATCAACATTTATTCCTTTAGCAATTTAAAAGGGTTTTCCCGATAATTTTTGTTTCGATATCTTTCTCTAATTCTAATTTTACTTATATGTGTATACCTTAAATATGACCTCGAGATACTTGCTCATTGACTTATTTGACGCTTGTCCATGCAAATCATTGACGAAAATAAGTACATGTATAAATTTTATCTTTAAAACTAGTAGTAGACTTATGTGACTTCATTTAATTATGTTCAGCTGAAGCTGTCTGAACGAGGCTTATAAAATAATTCAATTATTTACGTAAATCATTTGATTGATCCTGATCCAATCATTTGTATAACTATGATCAGATTTCTATAGCAGCATTTAAAATACAAATAAACGTGTCGAAGCTGAAATAAACATGAAAATATAGTATAAGCATTGTTGTTGCCGATAAAAGACTTTCGATTTTATTTTAAAATGTTGAATGTTGACTGTGATCGTGAATACTTTGCACACATATTTTAATGGATTGTGACAATTTTGTGTACCCACCCACGAATTAGAATTTAGACAAATATATTATTTTGTATATAGAATCCAGTTTAGAAGACCATTTTTTTTCCAGATTACCTTACTTTTGTAATAAAAGTTATGTACGTATAAGATTTCTTTGATTTAGCAAAAGGTATGTAACAGCCTGGCTAAATGCAATTTACAATAAATATGTTCTATTATTAGTGTGTGTTAATTCGAATTACCTTACTTTTGTAATAAAAGTTGTATATGTATAAGTTTTCTCAAATTTAGCAAAAGTTATGTCACAGCCTGGCTATTCGCAGTATACAATGAATATGTTACTATAATTAGTGTGTGTTGATTAGGATTATCCTACTTTTGTAATAAAAGTTATACGTGTTAAAGACTACAATAGCTTGGAAAAGAATCTGTCACAGCCTAGATATGTTCAATTTACATTTAATATGTTACTAATAATAGTATGTGTTGAGTCGTACTACTTTCTCATTTTATAATATACATGTTAAAGAAGCATAATTAATGTCACGCCATAGTAATGTGCACTTTCAGTTTGACATGTTACTATTTATAGTATGCGTTTATTCGGACTTAATTGCTCTTGCACTAAGTTATATTTAGTTATAATTTCCCTTGCCTTGCCTTTTTCGAACTCAGTGCTAATAACTGAGTTTTGTTTTACACATTGGGAATGATGGAGCACGTGATATAACCTACAGTTGTAAAACAGCGATTAATATACGAAATGCATTACCTGTAACTAAAGAAATGAATTGGGTGATAATAAATATATGGCTAAGTTCCAACTATTGTAACAAATATATACAGTTTATGGCCATACTAATTATGAGCGATGCTATGACATTGACGATTGTGACATTTTCATGGTACCTGCGATTGTGGAAAGAATAAAATATGTGTTCAGAGTAAATTGTTGTAGCCTAGATGGTAAATATCACTGCCTCAAAAGAAGTACATACATTTTACATGGTATACTTCGATGATTTACTATAGTTTGATTACTTTGATTTATTTAACTATTCAAGCATCGGTCAAGGTAAACTTCTTTAAAACGGTCGTTCAGTCCAGATAATAAATACTTTCATTAAAAAGATCATGGAATAAAATTTTACTCTTTTTTTTATGTTCAGACTAGAAATAGGGGCCAGAATCTCTATTTTAAAATTAGAACTAAGATTTGATTTAAACATATCTTATTGCTATGTATGCAATTAAACATCTACATATGTCTATGCAAACGGTTGGGGCACATGTGCTATTAGAAATGAGAATAAAGATCAGGAAAATAACAGACCAAGTGTGCTGATACATGTTATGATAGAGATGTAAAATAAATAAACGCATGTTTTCGTAGAAAATAACCATGGGGCATGTTATACAATTTACTCTTACTTATGTAAGACAATAATCCGTTAAATAGTTATACCCATGAATTGTAAGAAACTTTAAACATGTGTCAACAGTTCGATAGGAAATAATTGTCTCTTATGATTCTTCTAAGTGAAACATCTTAAAATGATGCATGTTAATCTCTTTTCAAAGTTTAGTTAAAAACAAGTTCCAGCAATGAGAAAATGTATATAAAAGTGAGTCATGAAATTATGGTGATACAGGTTTTTGACTTGCTGAAGTGTTGAGAGTAGGAACTTCTTACTAACTTAGCGAGGGAAAAATTGTTTCGATTTTTTCAAACGGGTTTTCTAAAATCTGATTTATTAGTCATACCCGATAAATAGACATTCCTCGATTTTTTAGAAACGGAAGTGACTTTAATGTAATGGATGACTCAACGAACAACTCAAAATTGCTTAAACACTTGATAAGAGAAATATGTATTGTCTGAAATGCATCCTCTTTTTAAGAGGTCTTTAAAAGACACCAACAAAAAGAAAATATATGTGGTTATTTATTTAACATCTCCATCATTACAATTATGGCTTTAAGTGAATGGTCAGTTTGTAATCAGTTGACCGAATCTGGATCGAACATGCATTGCGGTTCAGTTATATGTTAATAAAGAGACAGGGGTATTAAAACAAAGACGAATTCAAAGAGATAGCAAAATAGAGGGATGAAGATACGGGAAGGTGTATGTATCTGACTTGGCATGAAACCTGGCATTTGCTGCAGATGTAGAAATGCTTTGGTCCAGAATTAATTGATGTTTAATTGTAATGATTTATATTATTTTTTTCTTTATTTCAAGGTTGTAGAACCGTAAGCAGGGTTCTTTCTTTTCATTAAACGTCTGACAGGTTAAGATCTTTTCAAGATTGCTGAAATCCCACAGTAAAAGAGCGTCACTGATGCATTAGATGGAAAGGTAGAAAGCAAGCGCCTAGACTGGTGCGCGCAGCGTGACTTCTCAGGTACCGTGATTATATGTAATTGTCTGAGAACCCTTCGTATTGCAACCTCAACTTTCCCACGCTGCTGAAATTACCTGTGCCGAACACACGTGCACTGTTATTGTACATGTATTAGTAGATAATAAACATAATGAGAAGCTCAACAGATCTTAGCTGAGACTGTGGAAGAATTTATAGTAAATAGCTGAGTCTATCTCCCTCATGAGAAAATACTTCTTCTGCCTGTGCCATTCCAGACTGGATCGAGATAGTTTTTGCCGAGTATATGGAATCCGGCCCGCATTTCCCACACACCAGTGACGGAATATTAGGAACGGGAACTGTGATTGCCGTCGTGGTGCTCTCCAAATTGGAGGTACAAAAATGCAGGAGGAGAGTTGGTGAGCAAGAGCAGTCAATGAAACTTTCGAAAAAATAGTACTTTGTAAGGAATGTGGAGAATTTGCAGACGGGGTAACGACCGCGTGTATAGTGGCGGGGCTACCGTCTTTCCAAAAATGGGGAGATTTAGGGTTGTGACGACTTTTTACACTACACATCCAGTCAGTGCCAAAGTCTTGGCAGCCCTTGAGAATAATGAGCCGATGACAGCAGGTCTTCTACTCTATAAATCAGAAAAATAGATTAGCTCAGAGATGCACGTGCAAGTGTCTGTTTTGTAAGAAGCTGTATTTCACATGCAAAGCTAAACGATTGTTACGTCAGTCTGGCAAAAACCGGACAAAATCCCGGCAAACGGTTTCTTCATTACTTCTGTTTCACAAAGCGCACACAGAGTTACTGCCCGTTCATTTCTTAAAGAAGCTTTATCAAATATTTGCACAATATATTTATAAATCAAACCAAAATACCGACTGAAAATATTGAATAATTACCATGTATATTTTGGTCACTTTAAGCGTTAAAAAAACATCATTCGAAATACGGCATGAAGAGATATCAAGTCCTACCAAGGATAAAGTATACATAGTTATACATAGTTAGATGAAACTTAAGCCTTTTGGCTAAATTATGTTGAAAGCCTTTGTCCTGTAGAATCTCTTTCGGTCCGTTTCCTGTGTAAAGTCAAACTTAAATTGACTACAAGTCATGAGAAAGCCACCTTTCGAAGCCACTGCCTAATGGACGCAAGGCGGACACCATATCCGCCAATCGTAACTACTCGGTCATCTCCGGGAAAGTTCGGATAGTAGCCTCGTACGTCATAGTAAGGATATTCCCAAATAATGAAGTATTTTTCCCCGGCATATAACATCTTCATATAAATTATGTCAAAGATAGTCCTTTTTATTAACACCATAACTGTTATTCATCATCAGAATTTACAATGTGTAACTAGTTTGCACTTAATGAAATAAATTTCGCATAATCTTTTTCTCAATAGTGGATATGAGACGTTCGATACAGACGCTGTCATTCTATTCTGTTGTGTTTTTGTTTTGGTAGACCTACTTTCCTTCCTTGTAATATCCGAGCTTATTTACTTAGATAAATGGCTGAGTATCGACGACACCGCTACGCCGATATATAATAATACATTTCTTCACGTTAGGGTAGATAACTCTGTATACTTCAAATTCCGATTTCTAATTTAATTGTACTGGCCTATGTGAGATACATAAATATTAATTGTATTTCTTCAGTCACGTGACATATTCGCAGCAGGAGAATAACTATATAAGATTTCGCTTCACTCCTTTAACCCCTTCACTGCCGGAAGCAATACCGCGCATGCGCAATACTTCGTCTGCCCTTTTTTTAAAACTTCACATTTTCCCGAAATTTTTGGCAAAACAATTGGCTGAGTGTCAAACAGCTTGAATCCGAATGAGACGCTGAGTTACTCGGCGTCTCATCCGGATCCAAGCTGTTTGCATTTGACTTATAACTCGGGGTTAGGCAGTGAAGGGGCTTATATTGGATATATCTACGTGGCCCTATTATTGCTTTAGTCGAAACATAGTTTCTAATTAATTGTTGATTCTATAGATTGGTATGCATTTTGTATATAAATGAATATTTGCTACTTCTTTTAACGCCCCGCCGTCTAGTATCTACGAGTATTACATACACTTGCTTTCATGACATCTATTAAAAGAAATATTCAAATTAAATAAACAAGGTAGTAATCGTTTATTACAAGGTAATACTTATATGTAATTTACATCTACTTCTATTTTTATTTTAAGTTTTCATGTTTTATTCAGGCAATTAGTAATTAGTAATGACACTTATCTGTTAACGCTGGTCGAAACTTTCCTTAGGCATGACAACATGCGTTTTAAAGCGGTAAATTGATTTTAATCCTAAGTTGACGTCACATGGACTGCCCGGTTGTTCAGTTGAAGAGCTTCCGTTGCGGGAGGTTGTAGGTTCGATCTCCGGCCAAGACAAATCAAATACTTTAAAATTGGCTTTCCCTCATGATTTGGTTTTAGCGTCATGATAAAGAGACCGACCTAGGTTCAGTTCCCCGTGTACCAGTGCTATTCACTTGGCACGTAAACGAACCAAAGAGATCAGAGTTCACTGTATTCGCTTTCATCACTTTGGAATATCCATTAGTCCTAGATAACATAAAATGACGTAAACAAACATTGACGTGCGCCAAGGGAGGCAATCGAAACACGATCTTATGTTTTGATAAACCGCGTGTATACATTGCTATGTTGCGTTGGGCTGTTTGGAGTAGTTAATCACTATTACAAACCTTCACTTTTGACAAATAACGGGAACAATTCATTTTAAACATACGTAAAAAAGTTTGGCAAACTCGTATAAATATATGACGATAATTGAAAGAATTGCCAGAAAGTGCATATCAAACTAAACCACAAGCATGTCTTTGAATGCTCAAAAGATAGAAGTTTGCTAGAGTTAACTATACAAGCCCGTATATATAAAATATTCCATAAAAAACGTTAAACCAAATATGGTCAATTTGCACCTGATTCGTTTAGTTTTATATTCATTTACAGTTTTTTCTCTCTTGCTATTATATTTTATCTGATATTTTTTATTTTCAGATACAACTGCCCACGTTAAGCTGCAATGTGAACTGTCAAGTGAGTAAGGTTTTACAATTCCACATAATTGCTAACCACATATATTTAAAAGAAATATACAAGAGATCATAAAATAGTGGAGCATTAATCACTAAAAGTGCAAGTATCTGACAAATGATGATTAGTTATCCTGAGTTTTATTGATGACAATTTCACTCACCAAACTTATGTCAAATTTTCATAACATTTTACAACATAATTTAGTTGTCAGATTTGTATGACTACGTTGTTGCAGTTGCACGATTTGTAAATGTTAAAATTTTACAAAAAGCGCACTTTTTAGGAATTAACTAAAATTGACAGTCCGCTATTAGAACAAATATATATTAACATTAATTTGCTGACCAATGCTTTAATGTCTGACGTGTGATGATTAGTTCTTCTGAGTTTTGATTGATGACAAATTCACTCGCCGAACTGATGTCAGAACTTCCTCATGGATATCAAGTACCAATTAGCGCCAATAGTTATTACTAACGATACTTTATAACATATCCTTTATTAACATATAGATATAGAGGATATCTGATGAGTTTTCACTTTATATAAGATTCTATTAGACGAGTGCAGGAATCTTTATAAGCGAGCCTCTGGCGAGCTTAATAAAGGTTCCAGGGCGAGTATAATAATTTGTTATATAAAGTGAAAACGAATCTGATATTCTTTTATCACATGACAATATAACAAGAGCTTAATAGGATTTTTCTTATTGATTTTGTGACGTCATCGGTTTTTATATGTAACGTGCTGTTTGTATAAGAAAATACGTGATGATTATGTTACACCAAAAAAAATCAGTGTTATGATATAAAAAAAATTTCTAAGTAATGTCATAATATAACTATGCGACATCTACTTTTAAACTTTAAACACTTAACAGCCTTTGTTAGTTAGGATCAATATATAAAATCCTTTTCAAATGAAAAACGCGACTAAATGAGAAACACAATTAGTTCATTTAATTAGCTGTTTGTTGTGTTTAATAAAATAAATAAACTGACAAATGATGATTAGTTCTTCTGAGTTTGATTGATGACAAATTCACTCGCCGAACTGATGTCAGGTCTTTGTTAACGGTAGCATACCACTAGAATTGTTGTTAACTTAAAACTATAAAGATTACAAAACATTTAAACATTTCTGTCAGCTTTATCCGTAACAGTTTTAACTTCCCTACATATTCAAGCACATAAAAATCATTTGTAATTGATGTCCCATCCAAATTCATCCTGTCAATAATACAGAGCACAAATTTTGGAATATATGCGTTAATTTTTTTTATTTTTACCACACGATTTAAAAAAAAAACAGAACATAAGAAAAATGTTTTGATGAATGAATACTAGAGAACTGTCCCTTTTTATTTTAAAATATAATATACAATATACTTTTAAAATAAAATTTAACAACGAAAATTTTTTCACTGCTTTAATATATTAGTCTGAATAAACAAATAAGATAACGGGGTTCAGTACTTTTTACTAGTATATACACATAGCTTTAAATCCACTGTAAAGCCTTTGAAAAAAGTTTATTTCGAAAATGGGTTGTAATACTCCTTACATCTATATTATTTATTTACAAAATACGAGTATTTCATTATATTGTCTGAACTATTGTCGTTTAACAGTTTTACCGAACAATTTAAAGTCGTCTGACAAATGATGATTAGTTCTTCTGAGTTTAATTGATGACAATTTCACTCGCCGAACTGATGTCAAAATCTTCTTATGATTATTTTTACCACAAACATTAATGTTTAATGCAATAATGGAAGTTGATAACAATTGAAAAGCTTTTAGCACTTACTTATATTGTATAATCTGCTACATTTACAATTTATGCATTGTTTTTTAAAGCCTGTTTAGTTAGGTTCAAATATATTAAATCCTTTCCACATGAAAAACGCGACTAAATAAGAAACGCAATAAGTTCATGGGTTTGTTGTTTTTATAATAAAAAATTAAAAGTAATAAATAAACTGACATAAATGATTGTTAGAAGTTTCAAAACATCTGCCAAAATTTGTTAATATGAAAATAACATTTATGCAAAAGATTTCAGTATGAAACTCTTTACAGTTATTGTGAATGTTCACATTAAATCACTGAAACCACGCTATAAACGTCTACACCGTGACTAACGGGATAAGTTTTAGAGGTAAAATTACTAACTTTGAGTGGCTCTTTGTAAATTACCACAAATATCACTAGCAATCATACTGCATCAACGTTTACTAAATATATCTCAACATTTGCAACAGTTTTCAGATAATCAGTATCGTAGGCAACATCTGGAGTGCAGTAGTTATTATATTTGATGCAATAACGTAATGCAATTTTGCTACATTCATAACTATGCTTTATTTCTTTTAAAGCTTGTTTAGATATATTCATTAAAGTAAATATTTTCCAAATGAAAAACGCGACCAAATAAGAAACACAATTAGTTCATAAAATAAGCCATTTGTTGTGTTTAGTAGAATAGATAAACTGACAAATGATGATTAGTTTTGCTGAGTTTAATTGATGACAAATTCACTCGCCGAACTGATGTCAATTTGTACTGATGATTATTTAACCACTGACATTACTGTTTGATGCAATGACAAAAGTTGATAACACTTTGAAAAACTTAAAGCAATCTTATATTATCCTTTATGCTACATTATCAATTCATGCATTACTTCTTTTAAAGCCTGTTTAGTTATGTGCAGTACATTAAATTTTTATCAATAAAAATGCGACTTGAAATAAATAAGAAACACAATTCGTACATTAATGAGCCATTTGTTGGGTTTAATAGAATGAATAAACTGGCAAATGATGATTAGTTCTGCTGAGTTTGATTGATGACAAATTCACTCGCCGAACTGAGGTCAGGTCTCCGGTAACGGTATCATATCACTAGTGTTCTCGTTTACAAAATCTTTAAAGCCCAAAAACACTGAAACAAGGTTTAAGTGTTTTGTCTGTCAGCAGGATCAGTTACAGGTTTAACTTGCCATCATAGGCATTCACATAAAAATCATTTGTCATTGAGTTCCCATCATGCAGCTTCCCCTATCCATCTTGTCATGTTTAAAAAATACAGAGCACTCATTTTTTAATATGTGTACACCTTGCTAATTTAAACCATTCGAATGAAAAAGAAAAATAAGACATATGTTTTGGATTTTGATTTTGAATACTGTCGGGTTTTGTAAATGTAATATTCATTTAATATAAAAAAAACAAAAACAAAATCGTTTAAAGTATTATGTCTTAATAAACAAATAAAGGTAAGGGTTCAATACTTTTTACTAGTATGCACACATAACTTTAAATCTACAGTAAACGTTTTGAAAACGGATTATTTTGATAATGCGGTATAATCTTCTTTCCAGGGTATATCATTTATTTAAAATACGAGTATTTTAATATAATGTCTGAACTATTGTCTTTTACAGTTTTTCCCTACATTGTGAAATTGTCTGACATATGATGATTAGTTCTACTGAGTTTGATTGATGACAAATTCACTCGCCGAACTGATGTCAAAATCTCCTTATGATTACTTAATTTTTTTACCACTGACATTACTTTTTAATGCAATAACTGATGTTGATAACAATTGAAAAGCTTTTAGTTCTTACATATATTATAAAATATGCTACATTTATAATTTATGCTTTGTTGTTTTTGAAGCCTGTTTGGTTCAATATATTAAATCCTTTCCAAATGAAAAAAAAAACTAAATAAATAACACAATTAGTTCATGGATTTGTTGTATTTAAAATGATAAATTGCATGACAAATGATGATTAGTTCTTCTGAGTTTGATTGATGACAAATTCACTCGCCGAACTGATGTCACTTGTATAGCTGTTTGCCCAAATCTGTAAAGCTCACAAAACATTGAAACGAGTGTTTAGTGTTTTGTTTGTCGGCTGGATCTGTTACCGTTACTGTGTTTAACTTTCCTTCACATTCAAGTTCATAAAAAATCATTTGTCATTGATGTCCCATCATGCAGCTTACCATATTCATCCTGCCATGTTAAAATAAATAGAGCACTCATTTTTTAAGCATATGTGTACACCTTGTTACCTTGTTTATCTAAACCACATGAGTAAAAAATTAAATTTAGTTTTTTTTATGTTGGATTTTTTAATAATGTCGCTTTTATTTTAGAATAATATATTCATTTAATATGAAAATATTTTTAAAAAATCGTTTCAATGCCGAAATGTTACAGTCTGAATTAACAAATAATATAAAGGCTTCATTACGTTTTACTAGTAGTTAGTTTAAACATATTTATTTCACAAATGTTGAAATGGGATTGGGTCACAAGTTCTATCAACAGTAGTAACGGCCCTTCCCTTACAGTATACAATAATTTTTAAGATAAAGTGACGAGAGAGGCAGACAGAGACTACGCACTTATAGCTTTACTAAAACGTTTAAAACGTGATTATTTTGAAATAACGTTCCTAAATCCTCCTTGCAGCTATACCAATTATTTATAAAATACGAGTATTTCATATATTATCTGAACTATTGTTGCTCAATACTTTTACCGAACTATTTAGATTTGCCTGTTAAATGATGATTAGTTTTTTTGAGGTTTTATTGATGACAGATTTACTCGCCTTCCTGATGTCAAAATGTCCTTTTGATTATTTTTACCACTGACATTTAAGCGACCGAACTCTTAATTTGATTAAACATTTCAGAAGTTTCAGAACATCTGTCAGTTTGTAAATATGAAAATAACATGAATGCAAGAAATTTACAGTTAATGTGAATTTTCACATACACTCACTGAAAACATGTTAAAAACGTGTACACCGTGACTAACGGGGTAAGTTTTAGAGGTAAAATTACTATGATATGCTCTTTGTTAATATTACCACAATTATCACTAGCAATTATACTGCATCAATGTTTCATGAATATATCTCAACATTTGCAACATATTCCATATCCTAGGCCACATCTGGAGTGCAATAGCTTTTTCACAATTTATGTTTTACTTCTTTTAAAGCATGTTACGTTAGATTCGTTAAATAAATATTTTCCCCATGAAAAAAACATGACCAAATAAGGAACACAATTAGTTCACCAAATAAGCTGTTTGTTGTGTTTAATAGAATAGATAAACTGACAAATGATGATTAGTTTTGCTGAGTTTGATTGATGACAAATTCACTCGCCGAACTGATGTCAATTTGTACTGATGTTTATTTGATGCAATGGCGAAAGTTGATAACAATTTGAAACTCTTTTTAAAAAAATTACTTATATTATCATCTATGCTACATTATTAATTTATGCTTTCCTTCTTTTAAAGCCTGTTTGTTATGCTCAGTACATTAAATCGTTATAAAATAAGAAAGCAACTTGAAATAAGAAACACAATTCGTACATTAATGAGCCATTTGTTGTATGTAATAGAATGAATAAACTGACAAATGATGATTAGTTCTGCTGAGTTTGATTGATGACAAATTCACTCGCCGAACTGATGTCAGGTCTCCGGTAACGGTATCATACCACTTGTGTTGTTGTTTACAAAAACTTTAAAGCTCACAGAAAAAAATTAAACAAGTGTTGTTGTTATTTTCTGTCAACTTTATCCGGTACCGTTACAGCTCTCATTATTTTCATAGACAATTTTTTTATATTGATTTCTAATCATGGGGTTTACCACATTCATCTTGTCATGTTTAAATAATACATAATACTCATTTTTGAAAATATATGTGATCAATTTATTTACCAAAACAATGCGACTGAAAAAACATATTTAAGTTGTTTTTGGTGTTAGATCTTTTAATAATGTCAGTTTGAATTTCAAATATAAAATTCATTTAAAAATTTCAATGCCGAAATGTTATAGTATGAACAAACGACTAAGATAAGGGGTTCAGTTCTGTTTACAAGTACGCAAACGTAGCTTGGAATTTAAGTAAAACCATTGAAAACGGTTTACTTTGAAAATTCGGTATAATTATCTTTCCAGGTATATCAT
>JAULCC010167232.1:0-13261 GCA_032358795.1 Nuttallia obscurata
GAGTTTTCATCCGATCTTTATCAAACTTGGTGAATATGTTGGTGGGCATAATATCTCGACCAAGTTTTATAACCAGCTAAATCCCCCCAGGCACTCCTGAATTATGGCCCATGAATACGACGGGCGTATTTTGTGTCAGTTTGGCACTCTTGTTCTCAAGTTGTTTCGTATTAAGTCTTGCAAAAGTATGTTAGTGAGAAAAGTTAAATATGGGCCTGCCAAAATATAATTATGAAAACTGTTTATTATAATGGTGCTTGGTTTTTCGTTTTATATAATACTATGTTACTGTTACTAAATGGCATTTGTCAAATTGTCAAAGTTCCTGCCAGTAATTAAATATTGATAACTCAAGTGTTAACTCTTAGCCTGCTGAAAAAAATGTTGTCTGCTTAAACTGTTGTCTGCCTGGATTTTAAAATTCATCAGATTTGCCCAATAGTTGGAGAAACAATTGGCAGAGTGTCAAACAGCTTGGATACTGATTAGACACGGAGATGCACGTCATCTAATCTGGATCCAAACTGTTTGCAAAGTCTATTACGGTCCTGTCTAGCAGACTAAGGGTTAACTGTTCAGTGCAGAAAGTTCAGCATAGAGTTCAGCCTTTTAAACTGACTGCTCCAGATACCTCCCAAGGTTGGCGGATAGTATTGAATTGTGGGTACCTGACCACCTGAATCAGCTGTTTTTATGCTGAACACATGTGTATTTACCAAACATGATTATAGCTGTTTATCCATTGTTGCCCAGCATTATCGCCCATTGTCCGTGCTGTGTGCTAAAGGTCAGCTCATAATGACCAGTGCTGAGAAGTCAAGGATTGACCATGATGTAGTTGATAAAGTGAATCGAGGTTTCAAGACATGTATGCAAGATGACTCTTAAGATTGAAGATAGTGTCTTTATGCTACATTAACCCTTAGCCTTTTAAGCACAACCATGATAGAATTTGCAAACAGCTTGGATCCAGATTAGCCATCGAGTAATCCGGTAATAGCTCTCTGTTTTATATCTGTTAAAAAACTGGACAGCTAGTGCAGTATCAGTGGTCTTCGACTTTTCTGTTCACCCATGGTCTCTCCTTTTGTGCGTTTTATATCTGAATAGATGGGGGGAATGAATTTCCTCCTGGAGTAAGTTTGATAGATAACTAATTATTGATAATGTTGATCAAATGAACTGATCAAGAGTAAAGGTCTGAAGTAATTCCATGTATTTTGCAAACAAGGTCTAAAAAAGGTTGTGCGCTAATTGTATGGGTATGGGTATATATGGGTGTTTTCTTTTGATGTTCAGCTTCGCGACAAAAGCAATTTCCTTCATTGAATCTGTTCTCTGTTAATACTGTCATCTTGACCCTTTTGGCTTGTGGAAGCATCGATTTCCTAGAAGTAAGTGACTTCTAGAGCATATTTGGATATTATATTATACTGAAGTGGAACATTTATGATACTGGTTTAATCCAGACAGAGAAGATGCCTTATTGGTATTAGCATAAGTACTCTCATATAGAATAAATTCAATTATTTCATGGAACTGGTGCCAGCCAGCTTTCCTGTGCAGCTGAGAATATTTGAATCCTGTAAGGAGTTTTTTATGGCTATGTGCACTTGCAAATTAAAGTAGATTTTATGGTTGAAATTTTAACAACAAATATGGAATTGGAGACTCCAGAGGGCAAAAGGTTTCACGTGTCATATACAAAAGGGTTGAATAACCTTGTAATCCTTTTTGGATGAAGGGCAACATATTACATATCGTCGGTGCCGATCCAAAATGCTGTTATGGCTTTTTGGATCGGCACTGTCGATATGGATTATTCCAAATACAAACACTATAGTGTCTCACGTGTAGAAATAACATGTGTCGTTTCTTGGCACCAAATTGAGGGTATAAACCGCATTTAACACTTGTATTAGTTTAATTCATAACTGTTTTATACTTCATAGTAGCAGGATTATAAAGTCTTATCTTGTATAAGTTAATTTCATGGTAAGAAAGTCTGTTACAAAGACTGTGGAATTAATTCTCTGGCACTTTGACCGAGTGACCTTTGGGTTATGTTTTTGCCGTACTTTGGTTCAAAGCATTTAATTGCTATTTTGAAATAGTTGTATATAAATTTTGGAGAGAATAAGTTTGATAGAAGATTATTTTGAATTTATGTAGCGGTTCAAACTTAATATTAGTTTTAGGGATTTTTGTTGCACTCGCTCACACACCCGATTTACAAAAAAATTTACTAAAGTTTTACCAATTCTAATCGGTAGGTGGGTTAGTGACCTCAGAATTAACTGTAAGCCTGGAACAATAAAAAATCTCATTTGGAGATGAAGGACTTGGCTTAATGGGTTTGCTGATAGGACTTTTGAGTGTTAGTATAAGAAATTTTGCATCATAAGCCCACTTAATGGGAAATAAATATTTCATTGGCATCTACAGGTAAAAATCACCTTGAAATAAATCTTTTTTTTTTAAATTTGTTTCAATAAACAGTCTTTTGGAATAAATGCTGATGTTCTTTGCCTGAATTAAATCCTGCAGATTTGTTTTAAACATATAACAGTACATTGATTGAAATTTTTAGCTTTTTTGAATTACTCCTAATGTTTCTTGGATTCTGTGCACTAGGTCTGAGTAGTAAACATATTACAGGCTTGAGTAAATTTAGATGAATAATGTTTAGTGCAGTCCAAATTTTTGAGTCACTCCGTAGGAACAATAAGTATCCAGACTATAATTATAATCTAAATGATTTAACAGCAAAAAATATGGGAAAATGTTGAACAAAAATGTCTGAAATATATGGCAAAAATATTGACAACTGTAGATCAATATCTCATTTATCTGTCAATGTAACACTGGTGATTAAGAGATTTATATCTCTGTGTATCTCTGAATTTTCCTGAACTTTAAACCAAAATGTCTACTTTATTTACAAAAATATTGAGAGAGGTAGAGAGATATATATTATAGTGTGGGGACGAGTTAAGATACATGGAAACAAAGGGGGACAATTATTGGGACTCCAAAACTGAAAATGTCCTTGAACTATGGATGGCATAGAGTAAACATGATGTGTATGTTGATAAGGTCATCAAGGAGAGATAACAAAATGGTGCATGTGTACTGATATTTATAAACTAGGAAAAGTCATATTTGGATGTCCACTTGCTGCACTTACCTTGAGTGATTAGAATTACAATTAACCCTGTGTTGTATATAGGGTTGGAAATTACCGGTACATTTGGAACTGAAGTGGTATATATAGTTGTTGTCATTCTGTGTTACAAGAAGAAAATAGTCTCGAGGACTTAGAGGATTGCAGAAATTTAGAAATGAATTCCTTATTGTTGAACATGGATAGCAAGTCTATAAAGAAAATGCTGAGTCAGCTAATTTCCCTCATTACACTGAAAGAGGGAGTTTTGTAAGTATATGTCTGTAATTTCTTCTAATTTCTACTAAAGAAATAATTTACATATTGGTCAGATAGAACATGGATTTGGAAAGCTTATAAAGAAGAAGCTTGTGTTTCATGATAGATTTATACAATAGGTCTTGTTTGTTTGCTTGTTTATTTGGAATTTAACGTTGCTCTAACAGTATTTCAGTCATATCGTGACGTCCAGCTCATTACAGGTGGAGGAAGACCCCGGGGGACCCCTGTACACTATTTCAGGCACAGAGCCCACCTGGGTAGAACCACCGACCTACTGCAAGCCAGCTAGGCTTCCTCACTTGAAAAATCTGAAGTGCCCAGACCAGGATTCAAACCCCCAGCGGTGAGGGGCTGAGAATACAATAGGTTTGATTTCCCCATAAATAATTGAAAAGTGGTTGGAATTTGTCAGTTGCAGGTGACTGGAACAGCTGCAGTGTGTTATCTATAATTAAATCTTATTGATTGACATTAGGTCATTTTGATTCAGTCCATAGCTAGTTAAGTAAACAGATGTTACAATGGAACTCTTGTTAGTGAGGTAAAATTGGTCTAAAGTGATATCTATAGAAGTTCTATTATTTTATGTGTATTCCATAAGGCTAATGGCCATTGTGGATGCAGTAGTAATAGTGTACATAGCCCATTTATTAGGTAAGCATAACTGACAATTATCATATAAAACATGTATTGGTACATTTATAAGCAGTTATAATGAATGAACAAATGATTATCTTCTTCCCCTCCCCACCCATCCTCAAAAAAAAATGGTTATTAACTAAATTTACCAGGTTCTTTTAGTTAATTTTAATCTTATCAATTTTAACCCGGTTCTGTTGAAAGCCTTGGTGGATTCAGTGAAGAAATACTTTTCAATCCTGGGTGAACCAGTACTTGTAAGGTGAGGTGAGAATGGACCCTTTCTGGGCTCAAACCTGCATTACCAGGTTCATTTGACACATACTGGTACAGGTTTACAGGGTCAAGACAAGCTGCAGTGGTCACTATTTACCCAAATTAGGGTACCTGTGGGGTGTGGAAGAACAGGTCAACAGAGAGATAACAATCAATATTTAATGAACTTCATTGTGTGAGTACCATTGAACCTTTGAACCACTAGAGGCGTCGGCAGAATCTAGGCAAATTAGAAAACAGTTTTTACATAAAAATACATAAATCTCCAATCTACACTGTATTCAGTTAGGTATCATCTGGTCGGGCAATTAACAGCAAAACTCTGAAAGGATTGTGGTCATGGAAACCTGTCTGAAAAAAATAACAATTTTGTCTATGCTACCATTGGCTTGTATCTAGCCAATCTTCTTTGAGATGTAGATTGGGGTGTCAAGTACTCTTTGTTGAATGTCCTTAAAGTAAAAAAGGAATTTTTTTTATCACAAGTTTGTCATCAATACTGGCAGTATTTAGGATAAGGAGAAGTTTTATTATAATGCACTGAGGAGTAATGTATCTATATCTTGAAATTACCCAGTTCCTTTTGATGTTTTTGCATGTTACCTGAGATGCATAATTCAGAGTGTATTTATTATTTCTTTTTATGTAAACAGATATTTGAAACCTGTATGAATCATTTCTAGAGAAAACAGTTTTACGCAGAAATAATGTTTACATAGATGTTTGGAGCTCAGTTTTTACCTCCGGTAATAATATATTTCAAGAAGAGTCAGTGCACTCAGAAAAAACTTTGCCAGAAAAACGTTGCCAGAAAAATGTTGCCTGATTTGAGTCCTGTACAACATAAAATTGTATCCTACATAAATCCTGTACAACATAAACATACTTATATGATACTAGATTATCACCACTCGGTTAGCTCAATGGGTAGAATGTACTCATCTGGTGCAGGAGACTTAAAAAATTGGAAGTAAAGGCCTTCCCTGCAGACGCTCGGGATTTGGGGTTAGCGTTACGACTGGTTTGCCTGTGTCAGGATAAAGTGATGTGGTTCATCCCCCACATGTATCAGTGCTGTACGGCTTCATTGGCACGTAAAAGAACCAGAGATCTCAATGAAAGAGTTCCTATCCGCTTCCCCCTCTCTGGGATGTCCAGATTATTAGCCCTAGCTGGCAGAAAGGATATAAATTTGTGTAATGATAGACAGAAGGCCTGACTGATAGAAGGACAAATTAAGCCTTTTGTGTACTGTATTTTCAGCATGATGTCACTTTATACTTGATACCTACCTAGGGGGACTGAAAATATATTAATTTGAAATACAATCTCATGTTTACTACTGGAAATAAGAGTATCCTTGTTATATGCAATAAATAGTCTGGATTTTGGACAAAACATTTTCAGTGTGGACAGTGAATAAATAATACAGACAAACAGGCTGGTGTCAAGGACTTATATTGCTATATGATCGTCCAATCCTTGAAGGTGTACAGGTGTAGGACTCATTTCATTACCCAGGACCTGCTGTATCCTTTGGGCCTTTAAGAAACTATTTCTCCTCTCTATGCAATGGTGTGTGACATCTTTGTTGGAGTGTTTGACTTTCAAATGTCTCTTGTTGATATGTGATATGACCTGTTTCATTCTTCACCAGAAGTGCAGGAGTGGCAGCACGCAGGCGTAACTGTTGCATAAACATCAATAATACACTCAAGGTTTTGCAAATTCTGCTGATTTTTTAGATAAATTTCGTTTCAATTAAAATTTTAATTTGCAGCATGATCACATACAAGAATCAGACTGGCGTCGATTTTCCTGCAGCATTTAGAATGTAATTTAAACATAAAATCTAATTAACATGCATGCAGTTTGAAAAGCCATTTCATTAAGTTTTCACATGTGGATGTATATTCTACAGAAAGGTATTTTGGGTTTCTGAGTAATGCTGCAATGTCTATTTTCTTAATTCATTTCCGGCTTTATGTCGAGAAAGTTGAGATTTTAAACTGGATGCACTGTAATGGCTCCTGTCGAAATATTGCACTTACTTAGATGCTTCACTTGGGGGATAACATTTTTAATTCTTTCTTCAATTGTTTTCTACTATTAAAGATACATTGTTTTGGATTGGTGTTGAGGATTGATGAAGCGTCAAACCATACTTGCAATCTCTCAGCTACTCACCACTGGAGGTTTGAATCCCAAACCAGGCTCTCGGGATTTTTCAAGTAAGGATGGAAGTCTTTTAGCTGGCTAATACAGTAGGTCAGTGATTCCACCCGTGTGTGTTTTGTGCCTGAAATAATGTACAGGTCCCAAGGAGTCTTCCTCCCATCATCTTTAATGAGCTGGACGTTGGCACTATGATTTAAATATTCTTTCGAAGCGGTTTAAATTCCGAAAAACCAAACTAAGTGTAATAAAGAGATCCCTCAAATTGCAGCATGGTTATTAATTTTTTTGTTTGTTTGATTGTTTAATCGGAATTTAACGTCTCTTTAACAGTATCTGTCATATCGCGACTTCCAGCTCATTACAGGTGGAGGAAGACCACAGGGGGACCCCTGTGCACTATTTCAGGTACAGAGTGCACCCGGGTAGAACCACAGATCTACGCAAGCCAGCTGGAAGGCTTCCTCACTTGAAAAATCCAAAGTGCCCAAACTTTGAACCCACAGCAGTGAGGGGCTGAGAGATTGCAAGTCAATGACTATAACCACTCAGCCATGGAGGCCCCCTTGGCTATTATGATTTTGAGGTCATAAAGTTGTATATAGTGTCCAACTATGAAGACCTAGACCAAGTTTTTCATGTAACATCAGTAACTGTCCTTGCCAGATTTCTCTAATAATGTTTGTCATCAGCAAAAATAGTATCTGTTTACTCTTTCTGTTCTGAATTCTCATCTGCAGAAAAAGTTTTTGTATGCCCAAATTTGAAAAAAAAAATCATCTTTTCTGTTTAACTTTTCAAGAATAATAATGACAATTTAAACAGTTTGGGTCTCAGATCAGACAACACCTTTAGCTGTCAGAAATCTAGATCTGTACAGTTTGCAAAGGTATTTACCATTTGGATCCACTATCTCCATTGTTATGAAAACTCATAAAGTGTCTCGATTTCCACTTATTCATTAGCCTCTGATTTTGTCCTCTCATGATCATCTCTCTCTTAGTTGTAGTCATATGTTGTGTAACAGAGACAGTAACCAATAGTAACCAGAGGTGGTTAGTCAGAGAGCTGGGTTAAAAAACAACACAATGGAATCCATATGATGCAGCATTGAGACTACCAATGCTGACTTCATCAGTATCGATATTTGGGTGGGACGAAATGATGGATTGTGTAAATAATAGATCAATTAATGTTCCATTTATTGCAGTGGCACATTAGGGACTGTAGCTGGTTGGTCTGTGTATTCAGCTGAGATTGCAAATTTGTAATTACAGCCATCATTGCACTGTGGCAGGATATCAGCAAGGGCCCTAACAAAATAACATGGTCCCTGATGTATGGTGAGAGACTTTGGTCCTTGATCAGTAAGACCTATATACTTTACTGGGTTAGGTGAAATATAATTGTTATTTACTAATTGCCTGGGTTGGATTGGCTTTCCTTTTGTTATGTTCATGTCAGGTAGAAACATCAGAGGGACTTATATAAAGAGTCATAATTGTTATGTTCTACTTGACAGGCTAACTGTTTTACCATTTGTTGGTGAGCATGCTATAGCCCTAAAGTTGACTTGGAAATAACAAATAACAACATGGATGGCGTAGTGCCTACTGTATACCAGTAGTTAATCCAGCAACTTTACCATATATATAGGTAACCAGCAGTTATGACCCAGCAACTCTACTGTAAATATAAACTGGTTACCAGGAAATATAATCCAGCAACTCTACTCTGTAAACTGGTTACCAGCAGTTATGACCCAGCAACTCTACTGTATATATACGGATTACCAGCAGTTATAAACCAGCATCTCTACTCAATATTCTGGTTACCAGCAGTTATAACCCAGCATCTCTACTCTATATACTGGTTACCAGCAAATATAATCAAGCAACTCTACTCAATATTCTGGTTACCAGCAGTTATAATCCAGCAACTCTACTGTATGTACTGGTTACCAGCTGTTATAACCCAGCAACTTTACTGTACATACTGGTTACCAGCAGTTATAACCCAGCAACTCTACTGTACGCACTGGTTACCAGCAGTTATAACCCAGCAACTCTACTGAACATGCTGGTAAGTAGCAATTATCCGAGCTAAGTTCAAGTACTGCTCACCTTCATAAATTCTTTATTCAGATCCATTAAGTTTATTGTTGGAGCAGAAATATGTCTAGACAAATGGAACAATTTGTTTCATTATGGCTTTTGTTGATCATTTAACCTCTGAATATTGTATCGATAGATTCTTGAAAATTGGTAGAAAATGGTTGCAAAAATTGCAAAGACTGTATTCTATTTCATGGGTTTGACTGAGATATGGAGCAAATTGATGCAAAACAACAAACTCTACGTGCGGATCAATGTTTCATTGTTCAAAAGTAATTTCTTAAAAGTCATTTTGCTATAATTTATTTGTTACTCCTTATTTAGATGACATTGACAGAAAATTGTTACAAGGATGAATGATTCACAGTGCACATTCAGTTCATGAGAATCCCAGGGAAATTGTTTAATCGCTTCTAACAGACAGCTTGGTTTTCTTTGTTCATTCAGTTTTCTAGCTGTTTAGAACAATTTCTTCTGAAATTACAGATGAAATGGGGAACAAATTCGCTCTTATAAAGCAGTGCAGATCCTAACTTGATGCACACGTATAAGTCCCAATCAATTGATCTGTAAGAAACATAAATTTGGTTGTTTAATGGATTGGTGTCATGTATTATTCTTGCTGTTCTGGAAAACTACAGGTTTATCTAGACTGGAACACTTCAGATTAATCTGGTCTTATCTGAAACACTGCAGTTTTAGCTATCTGGTCTGGAACTGCAGGTTTACTTGGTCTGAAACACTGAAGGTTTACTTGGTCTTGAACACTACGTTTAGCTAGTCTGGAACACTGCACAGGTTAAAATATCTTGTCTAGTACTACAGATTTATCTGGGCTTGAACACTGTGGGTTTATCTGGTTTGAAACACTGCGGGTTTCGCTTGGCAGGAACATAGCCTGTATATCTGGGCTTGAACACTTCAGGTTTACCTGGTCTGAAACACTGTAGGTTGATCTAGTCTGGAACACTGCAGGTTTTGCTAGTCTGGAAGATTATAGGTTGATCAAGTCTGGTACACTTCAGGTTTAGCTGGTCTGGAACACTGTATGTTTATCTGGTCTGGAACACTGTAGGTTTAGCTGGTCTGGAACTCTGCAGGTTTAGCTGGTCAGGAACACTGCAGGTTTATCCAGTCTGGAACTCTGCAGGTTTATCTTGTCTGGAACTCTGCAGGTTTATCTTGTCTGGAACTCTGCAGGTTTATCTTGTCTGGAACTCGGCAGGTTTATCTTGTCTGGAACTCTTCAGGTTTATCTTGTCTGGAACTCTGCAGGTTTATCTTGTCTGGAACTCTGCAGGTATATCTTGTCTGGAACTCGGCAGGTTTATCTGGTCTTGAACTCTGCAGGTTTATCTTGTCTGGAACTCGGCAGGTTTATCTTGTCTGGAACTCGGCAGGTTTATCTTGTCTGGAACTCGGCAGGTTTATCTTGTCTGGAACTCTGCAGGTTTCTCTTGTCTGGAACTCTGCAGGTTTATCCTGTCTGGAACTCGGCAGGTTTATCTTGTCTGGAACACTGCAGGTTTATCTTGTCTGGAACTGGCCAGGTTTATCTTGTCTGGAACTCGGCAGGTTTATCTTGTCTGGAACTCGGCAGGTTTATCTTGTCTGGAACTATGCAGGTTTTTATGGTCTGGAACTCTGCAGGTTTATCCTGTCTGGAACTCGGCAGGTTTATCTTGTCTGGAACTTGGCAGGTTTATCTTGTCTGGAACTATGCAGGTTTTTATGGTCTGGAACTCTGCAGGTTTATCCTGTCTGGAACTGGCCAGGTTTATCTTGTCTGGAACTCGGCAGGTTTATCAGGGGCTTGAACATTGCAGGTTTATCTGGACTTGAGGTTAAAGTGCATGTTTTTTCTGGCCTGTAGGGAAAAATTGCTGGATCAGTACTTTTTTTGTTTCCGCTAGCTTTATATACCAACGTAAGATGGAGTCAACTGGGATATGATAATTTAAGCAATCAATCATTTGACTTACAAATGACAGACAGTTTATGATATCGCCCATATGGAATTTGTCAGTGTTTAGATGTCTTGAATGCATGTCACAACTAGAATTTGTTTGCCTGATTTTTGCAATGGCATTAAGCAATATTTGGAGGATGTTTTTCATTTTGCATTATTATCAAACAACCAACCTGTGGATGCTGAATTGAGAAGTTCATTGCCAGTTTTTAAATTCACCTCAGGCAATATAATACACTGACTTTGAAATGGGTGAATCTCTTGTGCACAATTTGAATAACAGTGCTGAAGATTTTGCATGGACTTAAAATTTGGTAATGCAGAAATTTTTCATTTCACATGCAACTTTTCTGTAAGAAGACTTTTTACACCGTTCTAGTGATCGTAGTAACAATGTTTGACTAAAATGATAAAGATATTTAGCTTTTTTGTCTTTTTCATTTTACTGAGAAAAGGACATTTAGGGATGAGAATAAATGAAGGGACATGCTGTCAATGACATGGGGTTTACATGTGCAATCTGTAGAAACTTATTTTCGGTGTATACACTATTAACTTTGAACATTGCTTTGTCATTCAAAGTTTTGTTTCTGTTAGATATTGTTCTCAAAATACACCTTGACCTACCTCTTCAGTGACTGGTAATACCTGTGGGTGTTTTTTTGTTTTGCAGAAAATTCACCTGTGAAGATGTATCAGGTTTAACATAATAAGTATGCATGTGCCTGTACGTAAATAGGATCCTAAATCTAGCCTTGTTGCCTGGGGATAAATATTTACATCACAATTAAACCCTTTGTATGGAGGACTGCATACAGAATTTTGCATATTCAGGAGTAACAATGGCATGCTGTCAGCTGTTGATTTAGGTGGCTAAGTTGCTAGTACCTAGTAAGTCAAGAAGGGCAAATATCTCATGAAGGATACACACATAACTGTATAAAATATAGTGTGATAACACCAATCAGATTCTGAGACTGTTTATTAAAGGGAGATAATTGTGTATTAGAGATTATTTGTAACAAAAAAACGCAATGTTTGTGGGTAAATTTGGCTCAGGCATTGGCAGTCAGCTGCTATTGTCGGGCAGGTTTGACATGGCACTCCGTGCATATTTCGGAGATTACCCTAGTGTTATAACGGCGGAACCGATTTCTAACCGCTACCCCACAGAGTACATTATACATTATCTTATTAATTAGATACATATACTTCGATAGAACTGACGAACATCCATGATGTTTGCCGGTTTGCGAATATTAACTGAGTGCTATGACAAAGCTGCCCGACAATATCTAATGTAACTGTACTTTTCCTCCTTGATATGCAAATTAAGCTAGGTTACAATAGATCATTGAACTAGCTTTTGATGGGATTGAAATTTTAATGGTGAAATTCATAGGTATATGAATTTTTCCTGATGAGAGATTTTAATCAGGTCTGTGTGATATATTAAGAAAAGGATGAAGGTTTTATGACTCCTTAAAATTGAGATAGTGTGTTTCTCCTTAATAAACCAGGAAGATAGCCCTTTCAGTGATAGCATATTGATTTTAGACATGCATAAGACCAGCAAGCAGGAAATTGAAAGCTCTAGACTTGACAAAATATGGAGGAAATTATACTTCAGAGATGTCAACTTTTTGTGTTTGAAATGAAATTCCATCTCTTCACCATGATCTGCCTGCACATATGCACTCTGTGCAGAGAAGAAAATTACATAAATATAGAAACCTTTGCAACCTCATTGCGACACATATTCTGCAATTCATTTTTCAGCATTGACTTCATTAACTCGCAAGACTTGTTTTGAAAGTCTAATTTAACAGCAATATATTATTGATATTTCTAGACACAAGCATGGTGAATTGTTCCTCTCTGTCTTTCTCTGATCAAGTCTTTAAAAAAAAGTTTTGACATTGGTGAGATCTGAAATTATTTGTAAAACTCTTGGGTTGCACATTTGTCATACTGTGTAAAGGCCTGAATTCAGATGCATGACAAAACTTAAGACAATCCTGCATTACTCTATTGAAGCAGACTCTGACCTTGACCTTGTGACACAATTATGCTTGTATATATTCTGATAGTTCTGTTTTATATAATATAAGGCATCATGGTTTAACCCATAGCCTGCTGAAAAAAATGTCTTCTGAAACTGTTATCTGCCTGGATTTTAAGATTCATCAAAATCGCCCAGTATTTGGAGAAACAATTGGCCATGTGTCAGACAGCTTTGATCCTGATTAGAAGCTGTGTTACTGGGGTTACTGGATCCAAGCTGTTTGCAAATTCTATCATGGTCACCTTTAACAGGCTAAAGGTTAAACCTAGCTGGCAAGCTTGCATTACAGACCGTTACCTCCATTTATGCTGATGGTCACTGGTGTAAGTTTATTGCTAGATCACCTATTCCCCTCCATGAAATCTTAATGACATTTGACGTGTACCTTTCTCTAATTGCTTACTGTGATAATATTCTTCTAATCACTGAATTATTGATTATGTTGACCTAGATGGCCTCTTGACTGCTGTAAAAGCCCCCTTGTTTTATTGATTTTTGTAAAGATTGGGTGCTACAGCCATAGTGACATGGGTGTCTGTGCTAGATTACTTGGATTACTTGATTACCAGATTGAGACT
>JAULCC010167343.1:0-13259 GCA_032358795.1 Nuttallia obscurata
TTTGGTAAGGTTGTTAGTGATGATCGAGTTGGTAAACCCTGTATGTTTTTAGGTCAGTAGGTCAAGGTCATTCAGTAATTATAATTTTCCAAATGGATCAATTTTGTTTTATCGTCTTGATTTTACTCCTTTAAACTGAGATGAGGGGAAATATTCATTCTTTGTGCCTCTCAGGACCTTCAGTCCTTTGATTAGTCTGTATGCTTGATATTTAAGAGGTGATTCTGTCATAAGAAAACGACATGAACAAGATTTTATTATGATATTAAATGTATTATTTTATCATCTGTATTTTAAGCATTTATAAACAAACATACATGTATATAAATAAGTGTTATTGTTTACATTACACACAACCAATGATTTAAATGATGACATAATTCACTCACACAATGACTAGTTAAATGTAGCACTCAGACTCTTCCTTCATCAAGGTAAGCAGTTATGAGTCACCATCTACTCTGAACTGTGCACGCTTGTTTAACCTAGGCATATAAATATCTCGTTTCAGCTCTTTTTCTCCTCATCCTTTTCCTTCAAATCTTTGGTATCTTAAATGTTACAAAATTAAGTTATTTGCTTTAGTAGTTTTGACAATTTCATCATGCATTTTGCTTGCTTAAGAATATTCTTTAACCAGATATATTTCTGCTATATCATGCATTGTATATATTCCATTTGTTATTGTTGCCATGTTACTATATATGTTAAAGTAAAATAAATTTCCTGCAATAGATGATCCAACTGAGACGGGTACAATACAGGAGGACAAGAATAAAATTCCAGAACAGTCTCGGCAAAGAAGATTGTCAGCATCATCGGGGCAAAGAAATTTATCCCTGGAGGCCCTGTTTCAGGTACAAAATATTTAACACATGTCTATTTTCTCTTCTCAGTTTTGGAATATTATTTCTTCAGTTATTATTATAATCAGTTGGCCCTACAGACGCGGGTTGGGTTGGAATTCGGAATTGGATCATGCAATCCTTCATGTCAGATAACTATCCAGCTAGCTGGAATCTTTGTAGGATACCCTTGTCTGATCAATATCATTCATGGTCTGTGGGATTATTGGCCTGCGTATCACCTTTTTAGGGTTTTGTTAAATGTGCTTGCACTGGTCGATATTTTATCTCTAGTGACTCGAAAACGACGAAACGACAGCCTATTTATTTACCCATGGCAGATACATGAAGTGCAACATTTCCATACCTTGAGATAATTCATTTCATTTGAAATTTTATGGATGCTCCCATCAAGGTAACTAGGTCAAATGAAGTTGATTGATTGATTGATTGAGTTGGGTTTTACGGCACAGTAACGCTGTATAGGTTATATGGCACCATTCAGGAAAAAAATTGTTTGGTCCACATCTCATTTACATCGAGATAAAAATATGGGGTATGGATCCAACAACTTAATACCTGCTGAAGAATCAGAGATTCAGAAACTATAGATTCACATTCAAACCCTGTTAGTCGCATCTTACGATCATGCCAGGGTTAAACAGTGGGCCAAATTCTTGTGCTACATTAGCAGGCCCCAGGCCCACATAGCTTACCTTTACTATCCAATTAAAACGCTTTGAATTATAACCTACCAGAATTTTTTAACCAATTAGAATTCCTTATCTTTTGACCAATCAGAACTCCTCTTCTTTCATGATGTAGGTCACTGATACAGAGCTGCAGGCCATATCTAAACAGTCCCCAAACCTGGAACACCAAGTTGTGGAAATAGACAATAATGGACAAACGATACTTATGATAGATGGTGCTATTCAGGAGAGGGAAGAACTTGTAGGTGATTCAGAGGTGGGTTTAAATACTGTTGATAATATTTTTGAAACAGTTTAAGTGGTTCTGTACAGAATTGTCAGAGGGTTAAGAGCTTAAGATCCTGGTCAAGGGTTATAAAACTTATTTGAGCAGGGACTCTTTCTCATGCTCAATATTTATTTAATTTTCATTGGTTGGAATTTATGGTGCAATATATTCTAGCCAATCAAAGTCATATATTTTAAAGAATGAGAATGATGACATGCTCAATAAAGTTTTATAATCAAGAGGTTTTTAGGTGAAGTGCGAGCAGAAAGTCAGTCCCAAGTCAGCCTCAAACTATCATTTAAGACTTTCTGTGGGCAAAAAAGATCAGAGGATCAAGCTCACAGCCTTTCAATCTATAGGGAGACATTCTTCCTTGGTAAAATAAAAAATTCTTGTACAACAAGGCCTTACAGTCTAGGTAATTATAAACCTACACAAGACACCAAGATATTCATTAATATGTTTGTTTGTTATGAGCCTCTTTTCAGAATATTTTAACCTTATCATGCATAGGGCCCTTCTAATAGAACAAAGTAAGCTAAGATAAAAGTTATCAGATCTTTTAGAGTCGTGTAATTATTACGATTTTTATATCAGGGTCATAAGAATGTTGTATATTTTAACTGTGATGCTTAAAAAACGCTGAAAGTCTTCAGCACAGAAAAATGCTTCTCATACTTAAAAGAAAAAAAAGTGTTGTACATTGTTTTAAAAAAGTCAATATATATAGTTTTTTTAATCTAGGCCGATAATTTGATGAGTTTTGGAGATTGCAACGGGTCAATTCTGTTGAAAACCAATAGAATTTGTGATTAATAGATCCCTGGATAAGAATGTTGTTAATTTAACTGTGATTAAAAAATCACACTGAAAATAAAAAATGTAATACAGTGTTTAATAATACAACAACCTTAGTATTAGTAACCTCAGCTTCTCTGCAAGCAACTGACAATTTTGTTACTTGAAACAGCAGTGATGGACAGATGACTCTATAAATCCCGCAGTAATGACAAAATTCACCTATCATTTAGAATGTGACCTATCTTTGGATTTGAACCTGTAGCCTATAATCTCCCCGCAAGTAACTAACTTTTCCACTTGAAACAGGGGTGAAAGATAAATGACCATACAGTTGAAAGGATGAAAATCAGTCATAGCACAGACTGAGATGGTTTGATCGAACCAGTGACCCCTGAACTGCCCACCACCTGTTACAACAACATTTGCAAGCCCGGTTTATAGCTCATTTGTAGGATCTGATGTTCACATGTCACACTTATGTCAAAGTTTATCGATACAGATAGGGATGAGTTGACGACACAGTGGTGGTGGAATAGCTCAGGCACAGGCATAGAGGGTTGGTATGGTAAATCGAAAGCCCTTGGTTCAGACCCCAATTTCTTCTGCAATATTTCTCATATGGTTACTCTCAGATGTGGTTGTTGTCTTATTTCATTGATTTTACCTTGTAGCCTGTTCAACACGACCTACTGAAGGTTCCTGTGTCAGAGACGGGTGTAGAAAAATACCAGCTTAAGTCTGATGCACTGGAAAAACAGGTGAATATTTCATAAGTACCATGGTTCCTTTTCAAACTTAGTAGGTGTAATTTGTGTGTGTGCAAGAATAAAGCCCTAACAATATGATTAATAATTTTAAATCTGTTTCTGTTGATTTTCCTCTGATTAAATCTTAAACTGTAGTTAAAAGCTGACTGCTCTTTCCCATTTTCTTTTTGTTGGAATATTTTGATAATTTGCTATCAAAATAAATGCCATAAAAACACTCCCAGCTTACTATTAAAGCTACTGCACACCAGAAATGGTCTAGGATATTGAATATCTGAAAAATGTTGAGATATATTCAGGAAAAATGGATGCACTATGATTGCAAGTGATACTAGTAGAAATAATTAATAATAATAACTTTGGCAGATGTTTTGAAACTTCTAAAATTTTTAACCAAATTTGTAGTTTAGTCGCTTTAAAGCTTTTACTCCACCTTTGTCCAAGGTTATAAATCCTAAGCATTAATTTATTCTCATTTTCAAAAATTTTGGACTGTGATTGTCAGATTGAATGTAAATATTAGATTTCAACCATTGAACTGTTTGATTTGTTGAGAATGAGAGAGATTCCATGCTTAAAAAGGTTTAACTCTTGTTATTTGTTATTGAGTTGTTGGTGTTTATGCCTTGCATAATTTTCCTTTGTTTGTGTTTTTGATTCCCAGGGTCTGAAGTTGATGTACACCAAACAGACAAATGACCCGCCAACAAGTCACCCCTCACCTGAACCATCCACTTCGTCACATGACGCTGCAGAAGAAACTAAAATTAGAAAACAGTTTTCAAACATTGAAAGAATCCTGCAAAAAGCTGGTATTGACACTTCTAGTAAAACATGGAAAACACTTACGCGACCAGGCCGCCATATATGTCCATATTGTCAGCGAGGATGTGCTAAACCAAGTGTACTGGAAAAACATATTCGAGCTCACACAGGTGAGCGGCCGTATCCATGCCTTGTTTGTGGATTTTCGTTCAAAACTAAAAGCAATCTGTATAAACACTGTAAATCACGTGCTCATGTGTTGAAAGTTAACATAGAGGCAAAAAAATCAAAAGCCCAGGGAGAAGCTGATGCTGGAATAAGTGAAATATATGGACACAGAGATCTAGCTGAAGAGGAACAGTTAGAACTTGGAACAAGCACTGATTCTGGGGATGAAGCTGAGAACAGAAAACAAGCAGAGCATGCACAGAAGCATGTTCTGCAGGAAGTTGTGAAATATTTAGAGAAAGATAAATGTCAAAGGCCAAATGAGGTTCAGACTGAAAGACAGAGGGCGAAACTGGAAAGATTAAAGTCTCTTCAGGATAGAGGAACCCCTCCAGATGTGAAACGAAAATCTGATTCAAAACCATTTTTCAGACAATTTAGTTTACCTGTAATGTCTTCAAAAGGAGTCCAGTTTCAGAGGATAGCCCCTAAGGGAACAAATTTGCAAACTGAAAGTGCTGAAATTGACAATATATATGGACGTAATCAAGAACTTATTCCAAAAGTGCTAATATCTGAGGGGAGTCAAAGTCTGCAGGTAACTGCAGTCAGTGAAGGTCATCAAGTGGTTGGCTCCTCCAATAAATCGGAAGATAGCAACATCATTGAATTTGATGACCAGTCATATTACAACCAGATTGAAATAGTTAACCTCCCAGATCCAGATGCTGATCCAGAGACAGCTACTAAAGCTTTACGCGATCTTGAAGAACTAAGCGAAAAATTCTCCAAAGCAACAGAAGATGGTGTTCGACTGTCCACTTCTGTCCAGAGTCTACCAGACAAACGAGTTCAGGTGATGATTCAGCTACAACAGCCAGCTGGCCAATCACAGCTTAGAATTGACCAGATAAGAGACAAATCGGCTGAATCGGGGACAGTCACTAAGACTATGTCGGCTGCAGCCCTTAAAGATAGAATTCAGCAGCTGATCTCGGCCAATGCTGCCATTGTAGACACCCCTAAAGTTGATCCTCCGCGAGCAAAGTGTTTAAAGAGGAATCTATC
This sequence comes from Nuttallia obscurata, assembly GCA_032358795.1. NCBI lineage: Eukaryota > Metazoa > Mollusca > Bivalvia > Cardiida > Psammobiidae > Nuttallia > Nuttallia obscurata. Next base: position 5,396 of record JAULCC010167343.1, read on the forward strand.
TAGACAAGACAGTGAGCCGGTGCAAACTATCAAGTCTGAAACGGAGGCGGCTGTGTCTGGTCTTCTCTTGCCAAATATAAACTCAGTACCTTTACAGCCACTGCCTTCTGAGGGAGAAACTATTGTTTCAAATCAGGGAGGGATTGTTAGTGGCAGTTCTATTATGGAGGAGAGTTTTGAAAAAGTCATTGTTGAAAAAATTGAACAAGATGGGGAGTGTATTGTAGTTGTAGAAAATGAACCTAGTGATGATGAGGTAGAAACACAAGGAAGAAGGGACACTTGCAAACATGTAGATTCTAACCCCTACAAGATTACTGATGGATCCCTTGCCGAAAGACTGGGTGGTTCACTTCAGTGTGAAAGTGAGGCTGGCAATAAAAAGTTTGCAGTTGGTAAACTTAAGAGTAGTCTTCATTTGTCCAATAAAAACAGATCTAGCAGTTTTCCACATCAAGCATCTCGCCATGTACAATTTGCTGTTTCCAAGGCAACAAGTTTACCAGCAACAAACCAAGGGAGCTCACTCTACGGACAGACATTTAGTGTTCCATCATCACAAACATCCATTGTTTTAGGAAAAGGATCTACGGATGAGACTCAAAATGAGGCTAATCCAGTTATTTTAATTCCTAAGTTTTCCTCAATTGATAAGAAACTTGTTGCCTCTGATATTATTACAATGGGTCCCAGATCAAACGTGAAATTGTCTTCCGCCCAGACTGAGTCAATTAGTTCACTTGTGCAGTCTCCAGGACATCTTGGCAGAGTGGCACTGAGGAATTTCCAGATGCGCTCCAAGAGCGTACCAAGCCCACAGTCTACAAGCCATATCTCTGCAACTCCTGTCTCTTCTTCTGTCATAGTGTCCAACACCACACTACCCAAAAGCCAGTACATTATCAAGCCCCGCCCTCCGATGCAGAACCCTTCAACAAGTACCAGTAAAGTTACCCCTCTTCTGCTTAGGTCTGGGTCTTTACCAGTTTTACTGATGGACCAAACAAATAGCCCAACATTGTCAAAAGTACCTTCCAGTCAGCCCACTGTCATTGTTCAGCCTCATCAATATTCTCTAGGCAAAAGTAATATGGTGACAGTTATACAGAACCAGTCAGGAATTTCAACAGTTGCCCAGCAACTGCCAAAGAGCAATGTTATTAACATAATCCAGAATCCGCCTATTCTTCTCCAGCAGCAGGTACCACATTCTGCTCCTTTCTTCGTAGGGACTCCAAAAATGTCTGTAGTTGGTTCACCAATGACTGCCCCCTATGTCGTCAATTCTCCAATGTCTGCTCCGCAGATGTTCACTGGTACTTCAACCGATCCCATGAAAATCCTCTCATCTATTGTTTCCAGCACCATGGGTCAGCAGAAATTGGATAACCAGTCTGCAAATTCTCAACCTCAGGAGATAAAAATAGAAATAAAACTTCCACAACCTCAGCAACCAGTCCAAAACTACCAGGTTGTTTCAACTCCACCTGTCACCACAAGAAGCCGACCTGTTCTTAAACGTCAGCATTCTGTATCCATGGCTACGGTGCCAACACCAACGACACCGTCAAAGGTATATACAAGACCTCTGTTTAGATTCCAATCACCGTCAACAAATTTAAGTACTTTCAATAAAACAAGCCCACAAATGGCAACACCGCCTGTGTTTAGATTTCAGACAGCTAGACCAAAAAATATCGGAGACCAGATTATCATGCAGACATCACAGGTCACAGATCCCACTGTAATAAAAGAATTGCTTATGAAAGGACTGAATTTAAAGATGAATGGTAATGAAATGTCAAAAACAAACAATTCTGAAGCAGAAATAGTGTTGCCTGACTCCAGTGTGTATCCGTTTAGCTGTAAATTTTGCAGCACAGCCTTCAAGAAGCAGGAAACGTTAAGTCTACATGAGTTGTACTATTGCAGACAGAAGCGTAGTGTGAATGTGCCCAGCAGTTTGCCTCTGCAGCTGGCAGATACAAGTGCCATCAACAAGGAAGTGGTTGCAAAGATGTTTGCACACAGAGCCGACTCAGATGAAAATCAGGACAGTCCAGCAGTTCAGTGTGACTCGAGAAAATCTAACTTGATTTTTGAAAATTATGAACCCACAATTTGGCCACGCAAAAGAAGAAAAACCAGGGAGATAAAAGAGACGAATGTCAATCTACCAGACCCGCATTTAGTTGCACAACCAGCAGCAGACAGAGGTCAAAGGTCAAGTGTTGAAAAGGAAATGAAAGTTTTGACGGCAGGTAAGACTCATGCAGAAAAGATGAAGCATTTGGAGGAAAAGCTTTTGAGGGCAATATCTGGGAAAAAGAACAAAGAAATATGGCAGACAAAACTTAAAGGTCAAATCTTAAAACGTAAATTAAAAGGAAAATTACTGATGAAGCGGTCATTCAGCGTAGATGCAGTAGAAGACAAATTCAGGAAACATCAGATTCCAAATAAAATTGGTCTAAAGACACGTTTTGCTGACATTGACATGTATAGTGGACCAATTACCATAAAAAGACCCAAATGTCTTCAGTCAGCAGACGACACTGCTGCTACAGCATTAACAATTACCAGACCAGTGTTGCAAAGGTCAGAATCAGTGCCAGCATTACTTAAGAGCAAGAAGATGGTTTCCATGGATTCTGAAGATAAAGAAGAACTAATGTCAGACACAGATATTGGGGGCGCAGAAAAGAAAATTCACGTTACCATAGAAACTGAAAGACCGCAACGTTTATCTGTTACTGTACCAGTTGTGATAGCTGAACAGATTTCATTTCCAATCTCACCAACACGACCTATTTATCAGCAGAACTATCGCATGAAATCTTTTTTGGGTATGGGTACCCCAGTTCAGCTCATTCCATCGGCGACACTTACACCACGTACAGAGTTATTTGAAAATGAAAAGGGTCAAAAACGTTTCATCTTTGACTCTGGAGCCATGAATTTGTCTCAGTCAACAGACTCAGAGAAAGAGAATGAAGATCAAGTAACCAAGACAACAATGAAATTGCCTCTGGCGCCAGCATTGTCTGAGCCTAAACTGAAGTCAGCTCTACTTTCACCGACAAAACTTGGAATAAAAAGTCCCATATCTCCCACACTAGCTTTGTCTCCAATGAAAAGTCCAAAATCTCCCATTCCAACACAAGCAGTATTGAAAATATCCAGATCCTTGTCGGTTACACAGTCTCCTAACACGCCATCAAAAAGTCCAATAATGCGGCTGTTTTCCTTCCAAGGACACTCGTATGCTTCACTGCGTAGTATTACACATTCCACATTTTGCTGTCTTGACAGACTTCAACCAAATTACGTTGTCGGTGGAAGAAATAAAAAAGTCTCAATGTATTCCAATTGGTGTATAGCCCAGCAGAATCAAAATCCCCTTGGACTGTCAACCAAGAAAATACTCTCTTTGTATAACTCGAGGTACAGCAGTAACCCAGTCTGGGCTGTTAATTGTGGCTCTGACCCACAAGGAGGAGTAATTACCCACAGTAGCTACTGGAAGTACAAGCAAGCTCAGGCCAAAAAGGAGAGCAAATTGAAGGAAATGAACAAAGATGTGGAAGTTGCAAATACTGATGTAGAAACTGATATGAAGGATGTGCAGGTGAAGGAGAAATCTTTGACCAATGCTAAAGCTGTCCAGGGTGGGTACAAAAGTCTGGAAGCCTATGTCTATGTCCGTGGAAGAGGAAGGGGTAAATATGTTTGTGACACATGCGGCATTCGATGTAAAAAACCAAGTATGTTGAAGAAACACATTCGAACTCACACAGACCTGAGACCGTACAAGTGTAAGTTCTGTAAATTTCAGTTCAAGACAAAGGGCAATCTGACAAAGCATATGAAATCCAAGTCACATCATAAAAAATGTGTGGAACTTGGAGTTATACCCGTACCTACAACAGTTGATGAGTCACAGATAGATTCAGATGCTTTACAAGCCCAGTGCAATATATCCAAAAGAGCGCAGATCTCAGACTGCATGACACAGTCAATGGAAGAGGATAATGAAGACGACCTTGAGGAGGATGACGAGGAAACTGTTAGTAACGACCTTGATGATGAGGAGTATGGGAAATTGGAGGAACCAATGGATGATGAACAGGTTGAGACACCATCTGCATCTTCTTCAATGAAGAGCATCCCGGATGAGAGGTAATTTTGTGACTTCAGTAAACACTTCTATAAGAGGACTTTCTTAAACAAAACTTTCTCCTCTACCTTATTGTTAAATATTTCTCTTGCCCTAAGTGAACATTTACATTATATTTGTTTAATCCTTTCAGTGGGGGAACTGAATTGTGATTACCTTTGCAAACAGTATGGATCTAGATCAGTTGCCAGAAAAACATGTTTTTTTCAAAAACAAGCTCAAGTTTTCAATATGCAACAGCAAATTTGCATGAAGTAACATTGTGATGAATGACATTGAATATGATTGCACTTTATAGCAGTATTATATATATTTAGCACTGGAAACTGTCCAATAAAAAATAATAGATAGAGTATCACAGTTTTTACTAGGCCCTTAAATACAGAAATTATTGGGGGGCCTCTGTGGCCGAGTGGTTATAGTCGTTGACTTGCAATCTCTCAACCCCTCACCGCTGTGGGTTTGAGTCCCGGTCTGGGCAATTCGGATTTTTCAACTGAGGAATTTTTCCAGCTGGTTTGCGGTAGGTTGGTGGTTCTACCCGGATGCACTCTGTGCCTGAAATTGTGCACAGAGGTCCTCCGGGGTCTTCCTCCACCTGTAATGAGCTGGACGTCGCGATATGACTGAAATACTGTTAAAGCGACGTTAAATTCCAAATAAAACAAACAAAACAGAAATTATTATACTTGTTTACTGAAATTCTGTTAATAAATGTGTTTGTCTTGGTTAATACATTGAACATTCTCTTTTCTGAAGCTCATATTTATAAATGTGTTATTTGGGTCTATACATTGAACATTCTTTTTTCTTAAGCTCATTCTATTTATAAATGTGTTTTTTGGTCTATACATTGAACATTCTGTTTTTCTGAAGCACATTCTATTTATAAATTTGATTTTTGGTAGATATAATGAACATTCTCTTTTGAAGCTCATCATCCATACCTGAGGTAGAGGGACCATCTACAGTCCAGATTAAGCGTAATGAGTTCCTACAGACCCTTGGCATCATCGCTAAGCATCTGGTTACCACGGATACCCCGTATCCAACAGCAATGACCCAGATTGTCGTTGATCCTTGTAATTCTGAAGCTTGTGCAAAAGAACTCTCACCATCAGCTATGAAAGATGTTTCTACCAGTCTTAACGCATCAAGGTCAGTTACTATACCAGTGGTGTTGCATCATTTCATTGAATCAGGTAGTTTTGGATTTTGCAAACAATGTAGTTATAAAATATGATCAAAGTCACAAAAGATTTTTTATTTTAAGCTCACCTGAGCCAAAGGCTCAAGGGAGGTATTGTGATGGATGGGCCCATATGTCGTACGTCGTATCAAACAGATCATTGAAGTGTGTTAATGATTCAGATTCTGCTCTTTAGACAAGATTTAAAGGAAATTGACTATGCCAAGTGTTCAATAGTTTCAAGGGTTTTTCTGTCACAGAATCCTGGGAAATGATATATTGGTGAGTTAGTTGAGTCTGCATCATCCAGGAATTTTTGTTAATTAAATGTTGTCATTTGGGATGATTATTTAAAAGGTAATCATTCAACTCTGGTTGCCATGGCAACGGAAGTGAGAAACTTTAACAATCTTCTTCTCAAAAACTGCTGGTCCAATTTCAACATTATTTCACAGAAACGATCCTTGTGTGGACCTCTACTAAAATTGTTCAAAGAATAATATGTCCAAAAAAATGGCAGCCAGGGGCAGGGCCAGTTTCCCTTATATAGCTATATAGAAAACTTTGAAAATTTTCTACTCAAAAACTGCTAGTCCAATTTTAACACAATTTCACAGAAATGGACCTTGGGTGGACCAGTACAAAATTTATTCTTAGAATTTGAATCCATGCAGAACTCTGGTTGCCATGGCAACAGACAGGAAAATCTTTAAAGACCTTCTTCTCAAAAGCTAGTGGCCAGATTTGAAAATTATTTGGTATAAGTGTTCCTGTAGTGACCCTCTACAAAATCGGTTCAAATTATTTGGATCAGTTAAAAACATGGCCACCAGTGGGTGGAGCCAGTTTCCTTATATGGAGATACTCAGGTGAGCAATAACAGGACCATCATGGTCCTCTTGTTTTAAACACATTTCTGTAGCACTCTTTTTCATATAGAACTTACGCTCAATGGTGCATTTACATATTTTGTCCTGATAAACAGGGTAATTAACACATGGTGCAGATTGCAGCCATGGCACATTGGCTTACACCTTCACAGGTAACCATTTCAACACAGGGGTGGAGTGAGTCACATGTAGGATTAATTTTCTGCCCAGAAAAATCTGATAGCTGGGGGGCGATTTGAACCCAGGGCCCTTTGCTCCTGAGTCCTGTGTCTTACCACTAAATCACATTTCCCCTTTTGATAGGCAAAATTCTGTTTTTATGCTACATTAATTGTTAAAAAAAGTTACAGCACTTGATTAACCCCTTCACTGCCTTACCCCCAGTTTTAAGTCATATGCAAACAGCTTGGATCTGGATGAGATGCCAAGTAACTCTGCTTCTCATCCGGATTCAATCTTTTTGACACTCTGCAATTGTTTTGCCAAAAATTTAGTGAATCTGTGAAGTTAAAAAATGAGGCAGACGAAATATTGCACTTGCATGGTATTGCTTCCGGCAGTGAAGGGGTTAAGTAAATGTATATACTTGCTCACAAGTCTCAGCTAGCCATATGTTGAGGTTAAGTTAATAATAGACTTTTCAGCTCACCTGAGCACAAAGTGCTCAATGGTGAGCTATTGTGATAGGGGACTCTCCGTCGTCCGTCCATCTGTCGTCAACAATTTCTTCAAACATCTTCTCCTCTGAAACCACTTGGGCAATTTAAACAAAATTTCCCCATAAATGATCCTTAGTTGGTCCTCTTTCAGATTCCTTCAAAAAATTAAGTTCCGTGTAGAACTCTGGTTGCCATGGTAACCAAAAGGAAAAACTTTGAAAATCTTCTTCTCAGAAATCACTAGGCCAATTTCAAAACAATTTCACAGAAATGATCCTTCTGTGACCCTTTATTAAATTCCTTCAAATCTTTCTTGTTCACAAAAAAACATGGATGCCAGGAGGCGGGGCTTGTTTTCACTATAAAACTATATGGAAAACTTTAAAAATATTCTCAGAAACCTTGGCCAATTTTAAAAAACTTCCCAAGCATGTTCCTTAGTTGGTCCTCTTCCAGATTCCTTCAAAAAACTTTGTTCCATGCTGAACTCTGGTTGCCATGGCAACCAAAAGGAAAAAAATTGAAAACCTTCACTTAAGAAACTGCTTGGCCAATTTTAACAAAACTTCTGATAAATGTTCCTTTGTTGTTCCTCTTCCAGATTTAAAAAAAAAAATTAGTTCCATGCAGAACTCCGGTTGCCATGGCAATCGAAAAGAAAATACTTTAAAAACTTTCAGAAACAGCATAGCCAATTTCAAAAAAGATTCACAGAAATGATCCTTCTGTGACTCTTTATTTAATTCCTTAAAGTCTTGTTGATTAGCAAAAACAAAATGGCTGCCAGAAGGGGAGGGGCTAATTTTCACTATATATTGAAGACTTTGAAAGTTACTCCACAGTAATTGAAAACCCGATTTCAAAATAATTTCACAGAAATGCTCCCTAGGTGATCCTTAATCAAATTCCTTCAAACCATGCTTCAAATGATGACCCTGTATAGGGTTCT
>JAULCC010167565.1:0-13256 GCA_032358795.1 Nuttallia obscurata
GAGAGGGTATTTCATTAAGTTTATATTTAGCTTTGTTAAGAGCAGTATTGAATTTAGATATTGTGTCTAGATTTTTTTATTTCAGGTGAAAGTGAATTCCAAAGTGTTATTGCTGACAGTACGAATGATGTAGAAAACAATTCAGTTCTTCTTTTGTTTAGGAGGCCTCTGTGGCCGAGTGGTTATAGTCGTGGACTTGCAATCTCTCAGACCCTCACCATTGTGGGTTCGAATCCCGGCCTGGGCACTTTGGATTTTTCAAGTGAAGAAGCCTTCCAGCTGGCTTGCGGTAGGTCGGTGGTCTTACCCGGGTTCACTCTGTGCCTGAACTAGTGTACTGTGGTCCCCCTGGGTCTTCCTCCAGCTGTAATGAGCTGGACGTCGCGATATGACTGAACAACTGTTAAAGTCACGTTACATTCTAAATAAATAAACAAACATACTGTTTAGGAAGTAGACATCGTCAGAGTGTTTTTAATTGTAATGGATTTCCATTACTACTGTATTTAGAAATAGCGCCATAAGTTATCTGGAGAATCTCCAACTTTAGTTGTATACGTTATGATAAATGTATGGAAAGTTCGTTTATCAGAGGGTTAAAGCTAACCAATTTCTTTATATAACTCTTCTAGTGACACAGAGCGTGTTTGTTAACCTAGTGACTATTCTTGCCGCTTCGTTTTTAAGTTTTTCTAAATTATGTTGTTCCTTTATCGTACAACCATCCTATACAACTGATGCGTACTCGAGAATAGGATGATAGAATGTTACAAAATTACAGAGTTTATCAAGCGTAATCCGATCAACAGAGAAATTAATTAATAGCATCATGCCTAATTTTTTACTAGCGGAGATGACTGGAGTATTAATATGATCATGCCATATGCCATCGTTACTAAGTGCCTGTGCTTTTCAACAAATTCAACAGGGACGTTTCAATATGACTATTTCTCTACTTGATGAGAAAAATAATGACTGTGTTTTATTTGGGTTGAAAGAAACCAACAGTTGTTTTGCCCAAGCAGATACTAGCTGGTGTAGTTAAACATTCCTGTAATGTTTTACGATACTTTAGTGTTTAGTGTCAGCTTTACAAAGTGTTTGAAACAAGGTGTCTTTGTAACTGTAATTCCTATATCGTATATCTCTTGTACAAATCGTAGATTTGTAGATTATCTATTTTTATATATTTTTTCTCATTGGGTTAAGTTATGTCAAATATCGCTCTTAGATACTTACCATGACGGACAGTATTAATTGGGGACGGTGGTCTAATAGTAAGACGCAAGACTCAGGATCGAAGAGTCCTGGGTTCGAATCCAGCCAGGACCGTCGGATATTTCTTTGCAGAAAATTAGTGTGCCTCACTCCACCCAGGTGTATAAATGGGTACGTGTGAAGATGTAAGTCAATGTGTCGGGGCTTTAATTTGCGCCAGGTGTTATCGGTAAACTTACAACCTTATGATCGGGCAAAATATGTGAATAGAGACGAGATATGTAAAACATCTTTGAACGTTTGTTCAATATGAAAAGGGAGCTATAGAAATGAGGTAAAAAATAAATTGAAATGCGATGATAGTTTGAATGGCTACTTTCGAACGCATACGCCCCTCAACTATACAGGTAAAATGAAATGCTGTTGAAATTCAAACACCCATTCAGCTCAGGTAAATTTAAAATACAGTATACATGTATGTGTAAACTATCTTTTCAAAAGCTAAGTCAAACAGCTGTGTTAAAGTTATATATTTTTATAAGATGATTTTCATATTTCAAATTTCGTAAAAGGCTTGCCTCCTCGTTATCAACTATTGGGCGCTAACATTATCGACTTGGAACATAACCAAAATATACCTTTTTCAAGGTTTGTCCGATACAAGTAACATCACTCCTACCCACCACATATATTCCACCTGAATTATGTGCTAGTCATTCGAAGAACATGTTCAGGGCACTGTACTGTGAGTTCAAAGTAATTATCATCGGTATATAACATACATTTCCGACGTCCGACCACAATACTGAACTCTTTATTCATTTATCGGTTTTTAAGTCATTCTGTTGTCAAGACTAAGTCCCCGAACTTATCTGTATAATGATTCAAAATGTATTAGATTACCATTCAACGCGGTAATGGAATTTCCCTAACATTTCTTGTTTCGTATTATACTCCGTCATGGGTTATGTGTGGTTTGATGTACACGTCACAGTTCAAATGATACATGGTAGAGGGCAGCGAATGCACCAGTCTCTATGGGTAGATCAGTCGACCTTCTGCATAATAGCTTTATAATTTCCTCACTTGAACGAATGTACTCCGAAATAGGGTTCTAACACAAACACTCAGCGGTGAGGAACAAGTGATTTAAGGCGAACGGCGTTAAATCATTGAGCCGAGAAGAACCTCGATAAAGCTGAAGACGCTTTTAAGCTTGAAACAGTAAGAGGCCGTATGAAACTGACGAGGGGTGCTTGATAAGTAGTGAGCCTTGTATGGAAAGAGTTAAGCAGTGAAGTTAAGTTAAGCAGGGAAGTTGTTTTAGCCTTTCTATTCCTTGACTATTAAAGCATGTGTATCCGAAGACTGGTGCCATTTGGTCGTGTAGGCGTAGAATGTTTTTTTTTTTAAACCAATCATTAAAAATATATTTTTCAGAAATTGGTTTATACTTATCAATTCTGTTTATCCGCATTTCAGGAGGTATGCAGCTTAAATAAAATATTACATATTACCCGTGGCATGTTAAATTTGCTTACCCTACCGAACAAAAGGGTGATCCAGTAAATGGTTTTGTTGTTTAACCTTCGTTTTCTGTTACAGTTGGGCTTCTCAATCCCTTGTGAGGTACCTAACTCCAATTTTGTGGAGCTAGAAACACCATAAATATGAATAACCTCCAGATTATTTCCGTGTTTGCTGTGAACTTCTTAGCCGTATAAGAAGGCTGTCATAATATGAAGAGGAAAATAACCTCATTAGCATTAGAAAAGGGAGAGACTCGGATAATCATTAGTGCGACACACACAGCTGATCAAACTGTTTTTTGTTTGACATGCCCTATTTTTATATTTTTTGAACCGTTAAAAGTCCTTCTAAAAATTACCTTAATTTATATAAATTTTACGCGTTTGTTAATCCCCTTTTTCACTTGTTAATTATTCTTTGATTCTATCATTGAAAGCATTGCTGCAACGCAAACAAAATTGTCAATCTTAAACATAACGTAGTGAAAGTAAATAGTTGTGGTAACAGGAAAGACAAGGCACGCGATAACGTCAATGCATACCTATGTTAAATGTCTCTTACAGTTTCTCCTTACTCCGGTTTTGGAAAATAGTAGCTTCTTTCAAAAGCAATCATAAAGCAAACGTATTTTAAAAAAATAAGGTAATCGTGTTTAATATATAGTTTTTATACTGCACAGCTATTGGTTTTCTGTCCATGACCTGCAGAATATTAGGCTACATGTCATGTTTGTTAACTTTAACACAACAAAAGAATAGCACTGTTCATGTAGAGAGAGTATGTCTATATATAACCAGTAAACCTTCCCTTCTTTTATTACTTTCTTATTTATAATAAATAATTGCTTACTTTCTTAAGAGTAGGAATACCCTCGAATTGTCCAATGCTTTTGGATATATGATTTTGATATATCCCTTTTTGCATTTAGTCTGATTTTTAAATGAAAACTAAATTATAGTATTTTCTGCTTTTGATTCTATTTGAACTAAGAAATTGTTATGATTTAATTTAAGACATAGCATTACATCCTAGATCAAATCTTATATCGTAATCGGAAAAAGTGTTATAGTGTTGCATATACTGTGTTGTTTTGAATCATATCGTGCAATGACAGTTATAAGCTACTAGATGGACAGGGCGGAACACACCTGTAGTATTCGTGTGGTTTTGTTGCCAATTACGGACACAAACACATATACAAACAATAGTCACGATTGCTTGTTAAGCAGAGTATACACTCATGAGAAACGTCCTTTAGTGCATCAATTGAAGTACATTTAACCTTAGATAAGTAACAGAATGCAGAAAAATATGCAATGCAGCATATGCTACAAAGAACATATCATAAGATAAACTGCTGATTTACGGATTTGAACTACCGTGTCATTCCATGTAGTTTGATGTTATATATGCACTAGTTGCAGACACTAAATAAATGTACCATAGCACCATATGAAGTAGATAGTATCCCGTGTAATAGATTTCTCAACATTATAATATATAAAATGATAGGATTGTAATGTTATACATCTTTGAAAATGAAGCAAAATTTCTGTTGCTATCACATCTCTGACTGTAACAAAAAGGACTAATAGTTTAGAAATGTAAATCCATGAAATTCCGTGTTATCAAAAGTGAATATTGATATTTGAAATGATGATTGTATTCATCGACTATCTCCTCCTATACAAGTAATATTTATTTATTTATTTTACCATTTGTTATTTGCATTTTTCAATACCTACTTGCGTGTTTGTTTTATTTTATATAGATAACATGCATGTAAACATATGTAAAACACGTTTGAACGTATCTATCTTATGACAAAAGTGCTATATAAATGTGGTATAATAAAAATAATAATAGACAACCATTAGGTTATCTGCAACAAAATATGTTTTGTTAAATCAGATTGTTATTTAAAAATACAAATGCAATTATTGATTTTACAACTATATGGTTTTACACAACAGATGGTACAAATATTGCATGAATTCATTAAACATGAACCATTTTCTGTACTTTAACGAGACGTTTTGTCTGCGTTGCTAGGAAGTTATAGTCATGAGTAACTCAATTAGGTTTGTTACAATCATAGCATAACAAATATGTATAAACTTATTTTAACAAAATATAAGTTCATTTGTTTGTTTGTGTATTACATTACTTTCAGCCATGTTTCATTTTTCCAAGGCGATCAGTTAAACTTACGGTGTTCCTGAGGTTGTTAATAGGCAACCAAACGTCAGTACTAATTTTGTGTTAGAGGGTCACGATTGTTTCTGTGGATGTATACATGTTTTATACGCAAATTGTCTTTGTTAAACCGCAATAACTCTTTCAAATGAAACTGGTTCGGGATCAACAACAAAGATTTCAATATACCTAATTAGAATTGTGTTTAAATTGTGAAAAGAATCCTTTCGGTATCAGGCAAAGTATTAAAAGGTAATGCATATGTTTCTAGTCAATAGTAAAATCATCTAGTGTTTTATTGGTATAGTATATAATTGTACACCAGCCACATATTTCGTGACCGTGTGTGTTCTGCTTTAATGATTTATCTCAGACGAGCTACGCTCGTATCTAGTATCGGACTTGCGGAGCTGACACTATCATTCTTAGCCATTCTTTACCGTGTCTAATGAAACCGTGTATAGGAAACTACAGATAACATTATTAAACTGAGTTATGTGTTATTTGTGGTTATTAGATACAGTTTGAATGTAACATGATAGAGGAAGTCACTTCATGGGTAAAACAGTCGACCTTCTACATACTAGCTGGATAGCTTCATAAAATAAGCATGCACTAATAATCTCACGAGCATTAGGAACGGGAAATACTCAGATAATCAGTAGTGCGACACACGCAGCTGATCAAACTGTTTTTTATTTGTTTGACATGCCCTGCTTTTATATTTCAGTGAACCGTTTAGACGCTTCCTAGACTTTATCGTTCGCGCATTTTAATATTCGTTTACACTAGTAAAGCATTCTTTGTTTTTCATAAGCTATGCCTCATATAGCGACTTAAATACAGGAATTTACCATTGATAGTAATAGTCCAACGCAAATCAAGATTGTCAGTTTTAATAAAATATAACGTAGAGAAGGTAAAAAATTGTGGAAACAAAAAAGACAAGGAACACGACACCAGAAAGAAAGCTTATGGCTTAGAAACCATGGTAAATTGGATTGGATTAACATTACATCAATGCCAATGTATGCTTATGCTTAATGTTTCTTACAGTGTCCTTTGATTGTCATTTACTATTTTATAATGTTTTAATATAAATACTTTCAGAAAGTAAGAGCTTCTTTCAAAAGCAGTCATGGGTCAAATGTAAGGCATTCATGTTCAGTATATTATCTTTATGCTGCCTAGCTATTGGTTTTCCGTCCATGACCTCCATAACATTAGACTACATGTCATGTTTGTTAACGTTAGCACAACAAACGAATAACTACGGTGGCACAGGGGTGGCATGTGTATGTTTTAATTTATCTCGTGTGCACGACTTACTAAGTCGTGTGCACGGCATACTCAGTCGTGCGTACGAGATACTAAGTCGGGCAAATGATATACTCTGTCGTGCGCACGAGATACTATGTTGTGCGCACGAGAACATAAGGTCTTGCATTCGAGTTACTACGTCGTGCGCACGACATAATTAGCCAATCAGAATACACTTTACATACATGAATGTTGTTTGAAAATGGCTAGTAGCAGACAAGGTTTTATTCTATTATATTTTAATGCAGCGTTAACGTATGCGAATGCCTGTTTGTTTCCTTTTTTGTTTATTTCGCTTTATGCCAGATATACCAGGTGTAATGGAAGTCTCAGAGAAAAGGAAGTGGCTAAAGATAACATTACTGTAGAATTCTCTAGTTCTTTTACGTACCCAGTTTATAGCACTTATACTAGGGGCATGAATTTCAGCCGGTCAGTTTATCCTGACACCGACAAACCAGTCGTAATGCTAACCCTAATCTTGTGCTGCATTGAGAGTAAGCCATTACTATCAATTTTTAAGTCTTAATTGACTAGGCCTGGGATCGAACACAAGACCTTCCGCGTGGCAAGCGGACGTTCTGCAACAGAGCTCACCGGGCGTTCCGCATTCGGATGCATTTGTACTCATGATGAGGATATGTAAGACTAGTGTACATATTAAATGTGCTGCATATAATTTATTAAATAAAATCTTGGAATTTTAATTGAATATTTGTATTATTTATTATTTATTAAATTAAATGTATATTTTACTCTATAAAAGCAACCCGACTGTTGTGGTATATGGAATTTAATCAACGTACCTCGAAGATGACAACACAACAGCACAGGGCGCTGTGGTGTAGTGGATATGGTGTCCGCCTTGCGTTCAGGGGGTTGTAGGTTCAAGCCTCGAAGGGGACTTTTCTCCTGACACCAATTACTGGTTTTAACCAGGAAACGGACTCGAAAGTGTTTCTACAAGCCATAGGCTTTCTACATAATCGAGCTTAAATTAATAAGTTTAAACTAACAGCTGCATCATGAAGTCTGACTACTTTATTTTGTGTTTGTTCACAGTTTCTGAAAAACACTCAGAAAATAAATCTTCAGATGCCCCAAAGAACAATAGTGCTAAATGTATGCAATTGTAAATCATGTCTGTTAGGATGTAAAACTCTGAAATCTTTCAAACACATGGTGAATTGTACACATCTGCCTATTTGCCGTAAGCCATTTCGATTACAAGTTAATAGCAAGACCGATGATTAAAGAGTCCTTTGAGAAGTGTTCTATATTTTCATTTTTTTTTTTTTTTTGGTTATTTTAAACTGCAGGTCGAAGAAATTTTGTCATACGTGTGTTACTAAATCATCGAAGAAAGATAGCGTGTTAATTTTTTCAATGAATAGTAATAGTTCTAAACATACAAACCACTAACGGAGACTTTCTCCTATCCTGCTATCTCGTTTTTAAAAAGAGATTAGTTTACTGTACATATACTTAGCAATTAAAATAAACTGTACATACTAAAAGAGTAAATTTAGCGGGGTTTTACTGTCTTTTTCTACAATTAACTTATCATAAATAAAGGGCCCATCGATAGAGATTATACAGCGTGACACTCTCGCTGAGTTGTACTGCGCATGACTTGCACGCTTTCAATTTCCTATTGCGGGGTCATTTCAAGTGTGCTTTTTAACGCAGTCACAAGCAGACTTTATCACAAATAAGAAAAAAACAAAATTGTTTAGAAATCAGAATTAATACTGAGATGCCACGTCTTTCTGAAAATCAAAGAAATAAGGCAAACGGCATGTTAAGAGCTGGCGCGTCAGTGAATGCTGTTTTCCGGCATTTTGGGTGCACCCGACAGGCTATCCATAATTTGACAACACATTACGTGGCGACTGGCTCCGTCCGGTATCGTCCGAGATCACGTAGGCCTCGCCTAACGTCACGTAGAGACGATCGCGTTATTACGTTGACGCATCTACATCACCGTTTTGTCCCTGCGACGGTAACTGCACGTCGACATGGGATCACTGCCCAGACAATAAGAAACCGTCTGAGGCAGAGTCACGCCCCTATACGTGCCCACAGACCCTATACAGGGGCAGATCTTAACTGCACGTTTCTGGTCCAGAATAACGTTAACGTCATGCCAAGGCCTACCGTGACCTTTGATCTTAACCCAATAAAACATATCTGGGATGAGTTTGGACGACAGATTAGCAGTAACCACCAAATCAACAACGTAAACGACCTAAAACGGGCTTTATTACAAGAATGGCAGGGCATCCCTCATGACGTCATCCGACGCTACACAAACTCCATGTGGAGACGAATACTTACCTGCATCAGAAGTAACGGCGGTCACACACGCTATAAACATGAATTAATGCAGATTGGCACACCAACGGAGCCGGTAAAGCGTCTTAAACACACCTGAAGAATCACTTTAAATTTTCATGATTTTCAAATTCGACCCCTTTGCCCTTTGATAGCAAACTGAAGCATGCGTTTCGATATTTTTTCAAAAACTATTACCAGAAAGATACAGATAATTGTTTAACGATTTAAATGACACCAAAACTTTTGCAAAATTATACGTGTAAACATAACTATACACATCAGCATCCCATGTAAAGTTTCTTTTTTTGCATAGTATAGTTTAATCTATATGACAAGCAAATTTTTATAAGTTTGTCATATCTCTTTTAAACGTACGGTTTACACTTTTGATTTACATAATGAACACTCTTCAATCATATAACGCATATTTATTTTTTTACATCAAATTCATAGTTATTAAGATGCGTTATAATCATCGTGAAACTCTTAAGGAAAGTCCATGGTGATCTATCTTGATAAACAAAGCTAACAGTATAGAGGGCCTCACATGAGTGGTCATGGTATATTGAAAATATAAAACAAGTTTTCAGAAACTGTGCAAAACGAAGCTCTGCTGATATACCATGGCCACGAATGTAAGATTCTATTTATCGCATTTCTCTGGAAACAAGTGTTTTAAACAGAAAAAAACATATCTGAACCCTTAGCACTTTAATGTTTTGATATAAACAAAGTGTAATTTGGTCAATGAACAAGAAAAAGTAGTGTCAATACAATTTCATTTATTTCGTTTGAATCAAACTTATTATTCTCCTTATGCTTATCCTTCTCTCTCCTGTATCAATTCAACAGTTAACTTCCTCTCACTCACCAACATCTCTCTCATTCCCAAAGTCTTTCTTTATTCCTTCATTTCAAACAACATTCATGTATGTAAAGTGTATTCTGATTGGCTAATTATGTCGTGCGAACGACTTACTTATCTTGTGCGCACGACTTAGTAACTCGTGTGCACGATATAATTATCTCGTGCGCACGACATAGAATCTCGTGCACACGACTTAGTATCTCGTGGTCACGACATAGTAACTCGTGCGCACGACAAAGTAACTTGTGCGCACGACTTAGTAAGTCGTGAGCACGAGACAAATAAAAGATACACATGCCACCTCTGTGCCACCGTTAATAACACCGTAAGTATAGAAAATATATATATAGTCTATTTACAACCTGGAAACCTATTTTTATTACTTTTGCATGTCATCAATGATAAATGATTACTTTCATTAAATTAGGAATATCATTAAACTTTCCGGTGTTTTTCGATATCCTGTGAGTTACTATTTTGATATATTCCTATGTGCATTTTAAAGGTGGTGTTTAAATGAAAACTAAATAATAGAACGTTTTGCGTCTGATTCTATTTTAAGTAAATGATTAGCTTTAATACATGACATTAGTACCTAGAACAAAACTTATATTGTCATCATTATTTTCTTAGTGACATATTTTTTAGGTTATTATCTTTTCAACAATAATCTACTGTGCTAATTTTATTCTTGTCGTGCAATGACAATTATACGCTACTAGATGGAAAGGGCACGATATGCCTGTAGATCCGTTGATGCAGTAATCGTTTTATGTGTACGGTTCTGTTACCAATAAGAGACATATATTCATAAACAGCAATAACAATTGCTTGCTAAACAGAGTAAACAATCATGAGATACGTACTGTAGTGCATCACCAAAAGTACAATTAACCTTAGATAAGTATACACAAAATATGCAATATAACATCTGTTACTAAGAACATAACATAAGATAGATTGCTGATACATGGAATTTGAAGTAGCGTGTCATTTCAAAAAGTTTATATATGCACTAGTTGCAGACTACGAATAAATGTACCATAGCATCATATGAATTAAAAATAAGTAAGCGTGTAGTAGATGGTCCACTGTATGAAGATATAAAATAACATGATTATAATGCAACACATCTTTAAAAATGAAATAAAACGTTTTCTGTTATCACATGTATAGCTGTGAAAAAAGAATTCAGTTTACAAATGTAAACCCTGAAATACCCTGTCATTAAAGGGGAATAATGCTATCTGACATGATGATATGTATTGATCGACTACCTCCTACTTGCTAAACAACCATTTTGTTATCTACAACACATATGTTGCGTAATATCATCTTGTTATTTAAGAAATACAAATGTAGTTATTGATTTTACAATTATGTTGTTTTCCACAGTGGAAGGTAGCACCGAACACGACAAAGCCAGCCAGTTGCAAGAATTACAGAGAGGCAAACTTACAATATATATTTACTGGTAATATTTAAATCTTGATTTACCTCTTTTTCATTTAAAATGTAACGTGTAAACAATTCTAATTTTCTTTTCTCTATACAAATTGTATTTGTTATTATGTCACTTATTGTCACGTTTGATATTTAACTTGAATATATTTACTTGAGAATATTGGTATATGATATGGATATGGTATATTAACACTTTGATGTGTTATAATAAATACCAATATAACAAGTGGAACAAACATTTTGGGCTATTATCGGATGGTAGATTTTATACAAGGACATTTTTGCTTCGGTTCATACGACATACTCATTCCAACTGCCTACTCTGTAAACTTGCATAAAACTCTCAATTTCATGTTATGTTCCTTCAAAACAATCGTGCTCATGTTATGTTCCTTAAAAACAATCGTGCTTTGTCGAAAACGACTCTATTGTATATAAAATTACTGTTTTATAAAAACATATATAAAACGTGGCACACATAAAATGTGGCACACAATTCTTTTGTATAAAACTGAAAAAAGCGGAATTACAGATAATTACGTGGCTGGTTTCACGAGTACTTAACAAATCGTCAATAATGTGTACCTCTTTCAGGAGCAACTTCTAATATGTACAAAGTCACAGCAGGTGTCCAGCAGTTATATGTATAATGCCCTTTACTACTTCTGGTTTATATCATTGTAAAAGACATCCAACCCACAATAAATATCTTTGCTGATGACAAAAAGTTTATACATAATAGTGGATACTCCAAACAACGCTACACTGCCATTAACAGAGATCTAAAACAAAACAAAACCGGGCAAACAACTGGCTGGTCACTTTCAACTAACAAAAAACAGAAGCATAAATCGTTTCACGTAAAACTAATACTCACATTGTTCAACACCCATAGCTTTACATGAATAACATTATCATCGATGAAATAAAACAACACAAATATTTAAGCTTTATATTTTCAAATTATGAAACTTGGCACAATCATATTGATTATATTAAAGACAAGCCATGGAAATAACAACATGGAAATTAACATTTTGCGCAATCTTAAATTTACACTTAGAAGAACACGCCTTGAAATTATCTATACAACATTTATAAGACCCACTCTGGAATACGCGGGTATTGTTGTGGAATAATGTACGAATTATGAATCAAACGAATTTGAAACGTTTCTGATATAATCAAACCGAATAGTTACTGGGGCCTCGGGAATAACTTCCGTAAACTAGTTATATATAATTGATATGGATGGGAGTCATTAAACATTTACTACACGAAGTAAAAATAACTATTTATCTTGAATAAGAGGTCTATAAAATAAGCCAACTGCCTGAATATGTTGTCTGATGTTGATACTGTCCTCCCGAATTTGTTTTGACTATGTTAACCTTACATATTTTCTCCGTATAGTAATGCGTATGTATATAATAACGATAGCACTGACATACATACTTTAGGTACAGATATGCAACACTCAGGAAAGAGCTTTTGTTGGTTAAATACTCACCAACTAAAGTGCATTTAGTTTTGTTAAATGTTACTCAGATATAACGCACGTTTGGCATATGTGTTCCCTGTCAATGTTTCGTTGCATACAATACACGGCTTACATTATTGCAAAAGTTTATGTTAGGTACATTAAACAACACAAACAGTACTTTGCATCGTAAAGAATACAGTCTGAAGAAGTTGATATTGCTGTGTTTATAGCATGTACATGTTTTCATGAGGCAAGGTACCTGGGACATGGCATCACCTTTTGTGGACTACCTTGGTATCTTATTTATTGACCTGTTCCGAGCCATTAGCTTCAATTTTCAATTTGTTTGTTGACATAATCAGGTTCCACAGCATACATTTCTGTAAACAAACAAAGCCCAATACGTGAAATGAACATTAACATAGAAAATAGAAAAACAGTGCAATGTATATATAAATTTTACTCTAACACAACTAATTTTGTGTGAAGTAATTTTTTTTTAATACATAAAATTTGACAAATAAAGCCACGTTGACCATTTTACTTTATTATACATGTACCTCAATCAAATCTTCCACACAAAATCACCGTAGGCGAATGGGTGATATGCTGTGCTATCAAACACATCTCCAGATATTTGATCCATGACCAAAGTGACAGTATGATCTAGTCGATACGATACGATACGATACGATACGATATTTTTATTGCTTAATCAGGCCTCCGGCCTATACACAAAAATAGACATGTTAATACAGACATGATATTGCATGTAATGACAGGTAGTAGCCATATTACAAATAATTACAAGCAACTATAAGAAACATGTCAATGTATACA
>JAULCC010167675.1:0-21387 GCA_032358795.1 Nuttallia obscurata
GAGTGAGGACTTCAATACATCAGCACAGGGAACCAGAGTGAGGGCTTCATTACTTTACATCAGCACATGGAACCAGAATGAGGGCTTCGTTATTTTACATCAGCACAGGGAACCAGAGTGAGGACTTCAATACATCAGCACAGGGAACCAGAGTGAGGGCTTCATTACTTTACATCAGCACATGGAACCAGAGTGAGGGCTTTATTATTTTACATCAGCACTGGGAACCAGAGTCTGTCCTTGACTGGTTCTTTTTCAGTCCAACATAAGATTTCAATCTATTTCCTCCCGATATTCAGCTGACACTGCAATATGTGTAGGAAAGTTCTAATGCATCAAATGTATTGATAAGTATTTGAACAATTGCTAGTCAATCTACATTCATTACTTTGGCAAATCTCCTATCAACTGTGTTTCTGAATGTCATAAAGGTACCTGGTATTTTTTTTGGTAATCAAAAGAAACTAAGCAGAAAAATAAGCATGATGCATGTTCTGAAATCATAAGAAAATAGCCAGAATATTTGTTCCATTTGAAAAACCACTGGAAAACAAGTTTCATACTGTTTAAGTGATGAAAACCATACACCATTTAGTCTGGGACCAGGCTCAGACTCAAACTTGCAACCTCTACACTGAAAGTCAATTTTTTTTCTCTCCAATAAGTCCACCGCCCGGTTAGGTCAAGTGGTAGAGTGCCCGCTTTCGACCCTCGGCCGGGTCCAAAAAAATTAAAATGGTAGTAATGGCCTTCCTCCTTGACGCTCCAGATTAAGGCTTAGCATTACGACTGTTTTGTCGGTGTCAGGATAAAGTGACTGGTTGGGGTTCAGTCCCCACATGTATCAGTGCTATACACTGGGCACGTTAAAGAACCATAGTTCTCTACAGAAGAGTTCTGTGTATCCACTTCCCTCTCTCTGGGACGTCCATTATCCCTAGCTGGCAGAAAGTGACGTAAATCAAACAAACAAACAAACCAACTCCAATAAGTCCAGCTATCAGCCATTGTTACAGTGCATGACTTTATTAATACAGTTTACAGATATTGAACCCAGAACAGTCACAGAGTTGGTACCACTTAGTGCAATGCTTATTTTTGTTAACCCTACAGATGCTGGTACCACAATCTTGAATTGGAAATAATGTAGATCTATATTGTCCATCTGTCCAGACATATCTAACATCAACTGTCTGACTAGGCGCTGCATTGTGAATCAACTTAGTATCATTTTGATCAGACTTCTCTCCAAATGACAAGTGGACTGGTCTGCGATGGAACAAGGTAGATTTCACAATGGTAAATAGGCAAAAGAAGGATGAACAATGGGCAAACTCCTTAGTCGTTGCTGCAACTGCCTCAATGTACATGTGGTATCTGTTATACTGCTGTTGGGGTGTCTGGCATAGGTGTAACGTAAAACAGAATGAGTTTCTTGCAGGAGAATCATGATTTACCCATCTCTGCTAAAAACATACACCTTTTTTTTCTGTGAGTGGAAATATCCAAGAGTTCCAAGGACGCATGCAGCAAAAAATTTGTACCAACTCATTTTGTTGTAAGAACTCGTCCTGCATTCTCTATTCATCTGACATTTACAGAAGAGGTTTTATCTTTCTGGTTTCCATAGGCCCAAAGATAGAAACATAGTCTGATATTTCATTATTTTGAAAAAGTGTTAGAGCAGACATTTACTGATTAGTGTATGATCTGAGTGCAAAGGTTAAAGGACTGCTTATCCTCTAAATGGTAAAAACAAGAGGATCATATTTTGCCGGAAAGTAATAAATTAAAGCAACTGGCAGCTGCTCATTCAACTCTTCTAATTTAGGGTCTGCAATCTTTTCAATTTGAAAATTCTATGGCTTGAAAATTCCATGATAAAAGGAATGAATTGGATTGACAGATAAGGCAATCTAGAAAATTATTAGTTCCATGTCATAAATTCAGCATTTAGGCTATAGAGGTTAAAGGAGGTAAAGATGAGTCTAGATGAACAACACCTAACCGATAAAGCTAATGATACAGATGATAACAACATTTAATATAAATCTAGGAATTTATTAGTATTTCATGACACAACACTAAACTGACACAACTGTTGAAATGCTGATGACGACACAATGGATTTCAAATATGATGACAACAATGTGGTGATAGTAAAGATCATCACTGACTATAATGTCAGTAAAAATTGAAATGAGGAAAGTGTTTGACACTTGTATTGAAAGATCTTTGTTTAGGGGACCAAAATAGTATATAAATATAGAATTTGCTATTTTTCAGTGCAATTGATCCTTTTACATCTCTGCATGTCTGCAAAGTGGTGTTACACCCATCTCAAGAGTACTTCACTTATCTTAAAGCTGGCAACAATTTTCCTGGTTACTTATCAATACCAAAAAACTCTGCAATACATTCAAATTTACTAACAACATTTTCTTACTTGATTTGCTTATTCATTTGGAATTTAGCATTGCTTTAACAGTATTTCAGTCATATCGTGACGTCCAGCTCATAAAAGGTGGAGGAAGACCCTGGGGGGACCTCTGTACACTATTTCAGGCACAGAGTGCACCTGGTTAGAACCACCAACCTATCGCAAGCCAGCTAAAGGGATTCCTCACTTGAAAAATTTTCTTGCTTGAAACTCCAATGAAAAATGAATAACAATATTGGTAAAGGACAAAACCATTCATTTCTATAAAGCCAAGTGGTAACATGGTAACGTGGTGAAAGGCATGAGAAGGCTCAAAGACAGGGTGAAATCATCAACACAGGCATGAGAAGGCTCGACTGTGAAGTAAGACATGGTGAAATCATCAACACAGGCATGAGAAGGCTTGTAGGTGAGGTAAGGAACACTTCCTCCTGCCCCACAAACAACACAACACAACTCCCCTCTGCAGTAGGACTTGAACACCATACCAGTGAGTAATGCTGCATATTTCATGTCTTTTAGTTCTTTATTCACCAATGTATCATGTTGACAGCATGTTGGCAAACACATATTGAAAATATCTATTCATTCTTTATAAATGTTATGAAAATGTTTATATCATGCACATATGGCATGTAAATCAGATACCTAGACCAGTCGGGTCATTATGAAATATGCATTGAATTGTAAAATCTGTCTTTAAAAAGCACTGAGGTAAGCATTTTACCTAGGATAATCCAGTCTGCACCAGAATGGTTGGCCTTTTTTTCATGTATCTAATTAACTTTAGCTGGGTACATGTACACCATTTTTGTCAAAACATTTAAGAACTCTCCCCGAAGAAGTTGTGATATGTCATATTGCTAAATATTACATAAGTTCAAATATTCATTTACATAAAACAATATTACTGTCAAAAATGACATTAGATAAAACAGTATTACTGTCAAGTGTATCTGACAACACCACAGAGGTGTGTGGGTATGGTGTAAGTCTTGTGCTCAGAAGGCTGCAAGTTTAAGCCCAGCCCCATTGGGGTGGGGGTGAGGGAAGGCCTTTCTCATAACCTTCAGTAGAAACCATTGATGAAACCTTTGACAAGTTCAACCTGGGAAGTACACTTGTGAAAAATTGAAGATGAACAATACATGTGTGGTTTTGATTCAACAACTGGGCTATAGATGCATGGGGGGGCTCTACAAGTCATAAATATTTTACATGTGTAAAAAAAAAAGCAGGCATAATCTACACAGTGAAAATTAACCTTGGACCCAGCTAACATAGTGACCCAGTTCCATGAATCAGTGACAAGTTCAATTAGGATTTTGTATGCACACAGATGTGAACATACCTCTCCAGAAACAGTTGGCTAGAACTCAAGAACTTCCAGTTTAGTTTGCATAATTTGTGCCCAGAGCTAATGACCCAAATCATATCATATTTGCTACCCACTGATATGTCTGATGGTTGTTGGTGGCTAACCACTTAGCTCAAGTGATAGAGCGTCCGCTTCCTGTGTGGGAGGTTGTGGGTTTGATACCTGGCAAGGTCAAACCAAAGACTTTAAAAAATGGTAGTTATGGCTTCCCCCCTTGCACTCAGGATTTAGGGTTAGCATTAGGACTGGTTTGACGGTGTCAGGATAAAGTCACCAGCCGGGGTTCAGCTCCCATGTGTATCAGTGCTATACACTTGGCACGTAAAAGAACCAAAGATCTCTACAGAAGAGTTCTGTGTATCCACTACCCTCTCTCTGGAACGTCCATTAGCCCTAGCTGGCATAAAGTGACGTAACGCAAACAAACAAAACAAACAAAACACCTAAACCAGTTTTGATTCATATGCAGTAATAGCAAAGCAATCAATGAAATCATCAATATAAAACCTTTTGTATGACACAACCTGTACAGATTATAATATAAGATACAGTTACATATGGTGAATTCTGCAGATATTTAGCTCTGATTAACTGATAAGGTGCAGATTGCATTGTTTGCAACACACATAATATCAATTTAGCCTTAATAGGGTTATTAATGTAAAGGAACTTATTAACAGTGCACTGACAATACTTATTTGTTTCAGGTTTTTTACCTTCTGTCGTGTAAACATGACTCTTAATTTCATATCAAATAAGGTCATCATGCATGAACCAGCTCTCATGTGCTTTCAATTTGAGGACATTTTGCCATAATTTCATTAGTTTTCTTTTCAAGAGGAGATGGTTGAAAGCCTGTATATAGCTAATGTTGGCAGAACTTGTTGTCCAACCCTTTTATGTTAACATATCTTTAACAGCCCTCAGTTTATATAATGTATCCAACATTTGCATAGTATGAAAGTTTGTCATCATTCATAGTTTCTATATAAAAAAAAAAAAAAAAAATTAAAAATGCAAATAAATCTGTTTCAACTAAACTAACGTAGAACAGGAATAAGAAGAAAATTTCTTATTTTTTTTAAAATTTCATCGACCATGGTTTGAAATTTTCATTAGAGAAACCCCGAGGTACAACTCCAACAATATACACAGATGAAGACTTTGGCAAAGTTAGCTTCATTGATTTCTGTGTGAGTCTGATTCATACTCCATACCTACCAAGTCAAAATGCACCAGAAACAGAGGAACTTAGTGTAGATGTTATCATAACACAAGGAATACCAAGTGCTGCCAATAAATGTGTTAGCAAAACCTCACTTTCATTCAGCTGTACAATCTATGACGGATAATTAAGGCATCTAAATAATCGTAATACATTGGATTCGTATCATTCCTGCACAAGAGACATTGTAGGCATTTAATTTGTTTTGATTTTTTCTGAATGCAAAAAGAAATGCAACTCACCAAGTGTACATTTATGTAAACAAACTATTGTTGAAACTGAAACTACTAGCCATATTCTCTTCTATACTATTTACAAACTACTATCTGTAAGCATAGTTTTTAAACTAGGTTGAATCCTTTTGATCTTTAGGAGTCCTGTGTTGCTGATATAACTGTTTCTATTCCATTAATGGTAAAAGCCTTGATCAGCTGTCAGGGTATGAACTGGGAAGGGCTGTTACTTATAAAGCCTTGATCAGCTGTCAGGGTATGAACTGGGAAGGGCTGTTACTTATAAAGCCTTGATCAGCTGTCAATGTATGAGATGGGAAGGGCCATTTAAGCCTTGATCAGCTGTCAGGGTATGAGATGGAAAGAGCTGTTACTTATAAAGCCTTGATCAGTTGTCAGGTTATGAGATGGGAAGGGCTGTTAAAGCCTTGATCAGCTGTCAGGGTATGAGATGGGAAGGGCTGTTACTTATAAAGCCTTGATCAGCTGTCAATGTATGAGATGGGAAGGGCTGTTACTTATAAAGCCTTGTTTATTTGATTAACGTCACTTTCTGCCAGCTAGGTATAAAGCCTTGATCAGCCTTCAAGGTATGAGATGGGAAGGGCCATTTAAGCCTTGATCAGCTGTCAGGGTATGAGATGGGAAGGGCTGTTACTTATAAAGCCTTGATCAGCTGTCAATGTATGAGATGGGAAGGGCTGTTACTTATAAAGCCTTGTTTATTTGATTAACGTCACTTTCTGCCAGCTAGTTGTAAAGCCTTGATCAGCTGTCAAGATATGAGATGGTAAGGGCCATTTAAGCCTTGATCAGCTGTCAGGGTATGAGATGGAAAGGGCTGTTACCTATTTAGAAATGTGTAATAGGACTATCTTGTTACTCTTGCTATCTTGATACAGATGCAATATGCAACACAAAAAATGAAACGTTATCTATTAAAATATTGAAACAAAATGAGACATATTTCAACAGATAATCAAACACCTCATTCTACAGTGACACCTAGTCTTGGAGACTTTAACTTATGAAATCAGGTCTTATATCAAGAATTTACAAATAAGTGAGATGATATTCAAAATATACCTACCATCAGTATGTTTAGTACCACATTCACAATTGCAAGTGCACGTGTCTCCATTGTCACCATTAAATTTGGCTTCTGAATAATATCCTGTATCTCTGTTTGATTCACACAGGTCGTCTAATAAATAATTCCCACTTTCACTATCACATGTCACCGTCAAATCTGATTTACCAGTACCAGAATTCTCTGATGATAATTTCCCATATCCTCGAAGTTTACTATAAATATATTCCCATTCCCCTCCCCCTCCCTGATTCCAAAGTTTTGGAAGACTTAGTTTATTTTCCACCTGTAAAGCTGTCTTAGTTGAGCCTTTGTTTTCTTCTGTATCACAGAACGCTTTCAGATCCTCAATTAAATCACAGACTGAGTTCCGATGCCACTGTCTTTCCAGAATCCTTGAGCGACGCTTACCCTGAAACTTCTCAAATTCATCTTCAAAATTTTTGAAATCAGAATCATTGTTAAAGAAGTCTGAAAAAATGTCATCAATTTTCAAATTATCTAACACCCCAGCCTCTCCATCATCATGTTCCACATCTGAATCCGAATCGTCTTTTGGATGATTACCATCCTCTGGATGGGGTGACCATCGATACTTATCAAGACTTGAATTGCTAGCATAACGCCTTTTGTTTTTGACAGTTTCAAAGACCCTGTCAAACTCCTGAAAGTGCTCATCATTTTGGAAAAACTCCATCATTGGCATATCACCTGGTTCTAAGTCAATGTTATCTGGGTCAAGTTCTAATAAATCCTTTTCAGAAAATGATTTCTTAACAAAGTTACTGTTGCTGCTCTCTGGTGACAGCTGAAACTTCAAGGTTTCATAAAATGGAAAATCCGATACATCTGAATCATCAATCGAATTTAAATCGCTCTGAGATAATTTTAGCTTAGATAAATCTATATCATTATCTGCCAAAGAATTCTTCCTTGATTTTGAAACCTTTTTTCTGTCGTCTTTCCAACGACCTCTTTGTCTGTGAAAGTTAATCAAATCCTGCTTGAAGTCTTCGTAGTCGTCTTTATCAACAAAAACATGCTTAAAATGCTTGTAATTAGAAGAATCTCCTAACTGATCATAAGGCAAGTTAAATATATCCTCCTTAAAAAATTTCAAATTCCTTGGATCAATTTCTAACTTCTTGTTGGCAGATTTTTCCAGTCTAGAAGTTCCATTCTCTTCCACAGATCCGTGCTCCATATCCAACAAGACATGAGATCTTTCATTATTCAATCTATTTGTATGTCTGCATCCAAACCTGCTTCAGGTAAAACTAAACAACCAGTCTGATGTATAGGTACAAGACTCAGTCTGTATCAGTCTGATGCCTCTGGAAGCTTGAAATCTTTGTTCTATTTATAGATGAGAGGAAGTGTTGGAAGTGGAATGAAGAGATAGAAGCAGTTTACTGTCAAGATAAGACTTAACGGCCCCTATTGACTTTTTATCTTGAAACCTATGCCTCTTACCTGTTTTAATTATTCAATAAAGCGAAAAAAAACTAAATGTTAACATCTGTTTATGATTGCAGAATATGTCTTTCAATAACCTAACAACTCAATATCACGTATGAAGAGTCTTTATTCAAGTATTGAAAATCCTTACTTAAACAAAGAAACATCTTTATTCTATTGTACACTTCACATAGTCTGCTTACATACTAATAAATGTTGTTAAAACAAGACTATTTTGTCATATTGAAACAACCAATAATGATTTAAAATCAATTTTTCTTTTTACCTATCACCCATCAGCAGCAACAGCACTTAAACATTATTTATTTGATATCCACTGTGACATGAAAAGTCCAATTTCTTTCTTTGACATGCATATGCTAGCTGTACTGTCCAATGAAAGTTGGGGAGAAAGAGATTTACACTAAACAAAGACAGGGGCCGGCAAACCACATGCCATCTATCCCAGCTCCAACAGCTGACTCTATTGATTACCAATGGTTTATCATTGTCTGATCTTACACCATACAGACAAAAACCCATTCATGTCAACTCATGCATGCTAACAGTTAAGCTGATTTGGGGCATCACTGGCATCATGATTTGGTTTTAAATGGATTGTTATCTTTCTCTCTTTTTTTTTCCAACTCAAGATGGTGTTTTTAATTCACATTATATTTATAACACTTGTAAGAAAAGAACTGATTCTGCAATAGACAATTGCAGACACTGACTTCTGACAAGATTTGAATGTGACAGTTATTGATGAGATTTCTTCAATCAATGAGCTGAAATGTTAAAAACTCAGACTGCTATGAATTCTTCACTCAACAAATTCAAAAAGTGAATTTTTTGAATCAGCTTTGATCACTTATGTAACATATCAGCCATATCAAGTATATTCTCATATTCAAGTATATCATATCAAGTATTATTATCATCATTATATTATTGACATATTGGATACTACGAACAAAGGTTCTGATAAATCTTCCTAAATAATTTAATTATTCATACTCCTTTTCTCTAAATTCTATTAACACGTGATACTGGTTTAAACTGTGTTACATGTGATTTTAAGGGTATAAGACATACTTTGGGTGGATATTAAACAATACTGTGATATTTTTTATGTTTAAGTCAGTGTGATATTGTTAAATGATAGACAATAACTGCTTATCTTGATATACATATTAGGAATGACCTTTGACCCTGATTTTAAAAGTACTACTTTAGGAGAAATGATAATAAGTACATGTCCACTGCAACACACCAGCTGATAACAGTCAAACTTTACCCACAAATACAAAAATTTATACGCAGTGATAACACTGGCAACCCTCCCAAAACATTAACAACCAAGAAATGTGACCCAGTGCAACAATTAAACCCTAACTTTAGATTAAATTTTATATTTCTCCTTTAACTCTTATTCGGGTACCTGACATTTATTAGCCTCTGCCTGTTGTTATTTCAAAACGTTAAGCCTTCAGCGCCAAAATACGCTGGTAACTACATCATATAACTATTATTTTATCTAGTACATAGAAAAACAAGAAAATGTGAAAAGTTGAGAGAAACACAACAGTTTATATAATTATAGGGTTAATTTAGTTCTAACACTCTGACAGTTACACTTTTATGCACTTTTAAGTTATTTCATGCAACACATTTTTAAAAAAGTTTTTAATTTCAACTCAAATCAGGATACTTATTTAATTTGAAACATTGATCACAATCACATTCCAACCTACAGCTTATATCACAACATAATTTAGTGCAGATAGCAATTTTAACATTTAATATACTGTATAAATACACTCAAGGTGATCAAAACTGCTGTAAATCACTGATATCAACAATAATAGACAATGTTTCCTTGCTTTTTTAAAATGTTTTCTTGAGCTGTTTCCTACATTTTTTTCGGTACAACTTTTGGACAAATATATAATACCGGTACTTTGTTTCTGTTTATAATTAATTTGAATGCAACAAATTCAGAGTAATAACTAAACATATATTCTCTAAAAACCAAAGGATATAAAGAGAGCTGCTTACGAAAACTATAAAATAGACAATTATCTCAAATACATATCAGCATGTTAAATGTTATATGACAAAATATTCCATGAAAAAAAACCACTCTTTTTATTCTCTTCATTCCACTTCCTATTTCTGATCCAACACTTTAACATACAGTCGACCTACATATACACATAGTATATGTAATTAATTGTTAACTGTCAACCATGTATAATACTATTAATTACCCTTCAACTTGATCCGATTTAGAAACATAAACTTAAAAAATCCATATCGGTTTGAATACTGTGGTTCACTTTCACATGTGTATCACCAATATGTACACCACATCACTGTGCAATCTCTTCAATGTTTATCCATCCACTATCTTAATATACATTTAATCATGACACTCAAAACTTTCCAGTTGGGTAAACCCATGTTTGAGACTTATAAATAACAAGAGTACACTTGCTTATGTCTTGCTATATACATGGTACACTATTTGTCATATTACTCTCACTATGTATATAGGAAGTGTTACTATCCCTTCAATATTCTGAGTAATACCGTCAATAATAGAAGGAATTTTATAAACACTCCAGCAAGCGTTTGTAAACATAAAACCTATGACACACTAGAATCAAGTCGATGTTTACCTGTATGGTTGTAATGACATCACCTGGAGGACAGGTGGGCAGCCAACCAAGTAATTAAGACTTACCTAAATGTCTTAATATAGCACTAAAATGCAGTATTGAAGGTTTCTGTGGGAAGAATGAGGGACTGATCAAGATCTGAGGTGGAAAGGTGTCAATTTATTGACAAGACTCCTCGGTTTTACCTATCATAATGCTATAGGGTCTGTCTGGGGCAGTATAATTAAACATTACAACTATTCTAACTGAAAACTGGTTAATTTTAAATGTACTTCCCCAGTCAGACCCTATGGTAGGACTCTTTGCCATTTATTTGTCAATGGCAGATGAAATAGATCAAATTCAAAAGATTGATATGTAAAGGGGGCAGTCTACTGACCAGACACTTTCATTTCACTTATCAAAATACCATAGGGTGTGTCTGGGGTAAAATAAATACCATAATTAAACACAAAAACCAATTTAAATTGTGACAATATAATTGTAGTACCCTAAATGAACTCTTTGATAATACAAACCGATTATTATCTATTGTCCAGAAAGTAATATCTAAACACACAGTTTTTCTTAATAGGCTGGTATACATAAGATATATGCTCTTGTAAAAAGGCTGGGTGGATTATGGTGGGTCCAAAATAGGCAACATTCAAAACATTATAAATAGCATGTTTTTTATATCGGTACTAGGGAAAAAGAAAAAGGTTCTTTACATCAGAATGAAAACAGCTTTTCTCACTTAAACAATTAACCAATACAGTCCAGGCATTTCAAACATCCTGATTAGCTGACCACAGCATTTTTTATTAACTATATCATTTTGAATAATGGACACCCACATGGTTAGCAGGGATCTAAACAGGGAAGAGTGTAGCACCCTGTTTACTGTCATCCAAAAGCCTACAGTCTTAGGCCCATGGAATTCATATCAACATTTAATGTAATCCTAAATTACTTTTATCTCTAACAACAGATATTTTATAAGCATTCCAAGTTACAATTCAAAAACCTTGATCCAGATTATGATAAAAATATGACAGTAAGCAGACTGCTGAGTAGAAACTGGTCTTTTCTAAATATAAAATGGTTATAATTTTAATGCTATAAAGGCCAGTGACAAGGATTATGTATAACAGAAAATGTTTTTTTTTTAAAAACACATAAAAAAACACATCTCTATAAAAAAACACACAAAGCTTTTGATAGGTTACGGGGATTTATGTGTCAGTTCACAAATACCCCAACTGTTTATTTAAAAATATCAGTTGGGTGCAAAAAAAACATTTTCACTGTTTAAATAGCTATCATAAAAAATCTTGAAACACACCCTGGCTTACATGATAACATTTAAATACATCTGATAGCACAATGTGCTTTAAAAATTGGATATTTGATATAACATGAAGTGTCTGTTGGTTATCAAGTTCTTCATCATGGATAGGGTTTTAAAACACTTGTTCAATGCAAATAGCTATTCTGTTACAATGTAAGTGCACATACTCTAAGGGAGTTAATACATTCAATTTCTTATTTCCGTCAACCATGACTTATCTCCCTTATACAACATTACCTAGACCACTGACTGACGGGTTGGTGCTGATAAGCAGACAGACATCACACCAGCCCCAGGTATTTGTTGTATGCATAGTCAGCAAGATTAATATTTATATTGTGGAGCTGATACAAACACTTTGGAGAGACTCCATCAGACAACACTTACTGTATACAGGTGTCGGAGATCACTTTCACCAACACTTCCATACAGTGCTGATATTTTGTTTATTGTAGTCTCAACCAAAAATGAAGAGGGGATCAGGCCATACAATATTCAAAGGGGAATATTCAGAGCTATCAAATTCCATAGGCTTAAAGAAGCAGTGGCATATAATCTAAGTCCACATTGTTTACATAGATTAAACCCTGGCCTACATTGTTGCAGCAAAGAAATTTCACAGAAAATTCAAAAGCCTATATGAAAGATCGAAGGATTGGTGATGATAGCTTGTAACTTGCATTAAAAGCTTCCCAATCTAGTGAGACTAATAAAATCTAACTTGGTATGTTCTTCAACCAGTAAATTTATGACATATTTCCTTATCATAAACCATCAAAGACCAACAGCTAAATAATTTTTGAGATACCATTAATTTTGTTGATACTGGGGGTATGCCTCAAGGACAAACTTGTTTCAAGCAAGTTTCAGTCATATAGCTATGTTACAGGTGGTGTAAGGCCCCAGGAACCTCTGTCCATTATTTTCAGGCACAGAGCACATACAAGTATCACCACCTATCTACAGCAATCCAGCTGGAAGTGCCCAGTCAAGGGACAAATCTGTAAGTTGTTAATCACTTAATGTAGCAGAAATACTCCTAGTCTGAGTTGAATTTTCATTAATCCTAGCCTAAAGATTAAAATCCAATTATTCATTTCACAAAGAATGGAAATTGGACAACAGGCAATGCAACATAAGACCTTTCCCATGTTAAGGTATATAATACAAAATGCTACATAAAGACACATTAGCAGATGAAAAAAATAAACAGCAAATCTTTTAATTGTTTTTTGGAATTAATATCGCATAAACAGCATTTCAATCATATCTCAACGTTCAGTTCATAACAGGTACAGGAAGAACCCAGGGAACAACTGTTCATGATTTCAGGCAGAGAGTTTCCATGTAGAACCACAGATCTACTGCAAGGTTGCTGAAAGGCAACCTCGCTAGAAAAATCCACAGTACCCAGACCTGGATTTGAATCCAAAGGGATGAGAGGCTGAGATTGCATGTCAGTGACCATAACCCGTCAGCTTTGTCATATGGAAGCTGCTTCAATAAGTCTATTGGGTCATTTTAACAGTCAACACACAAAAGCTGATCTATCAAACCCACTGACTTTTGAGTGTGGAGGTAAATCTTGATGGACACTTCAGATGAATCCTATTTTGCAAGAAAGCTGCAATGCTTTTTTTACTCCAAGATTTTCACGAATGGCAGGGCCAGATGTGACTTGGAAGTTTATGAATCAATTAACTTTGACATATCACCAAACACATGAAACATGTGTAAGTCTCACTGGCAAAGCTACTGTTAGTTTGAGCCTTGACTTTACCATGTGGAGAAATCCCCAGAGAGCCCCTGGGTAAAACCAACAACCTTTGGCAAGCTTCCTTACAAATATTGAAAGGATCCCAGCTGGGATTCAAACTCACCACCCCACCCACCATCCTCTCTATAATGTTTCCTATACTCAAATACAAGAAACACAAAAACAAACTTAAAATCCAGTATTTATCAGCAAAATCATTGTTGACAATCTGATCACTGTTGAAAACTTACCAAATCCCCATGTAAATAATAGAAGGTTGCTCATTTACTCATTATATGCACACATGCAGATGACATTACACACATGATGGTACACATTGATTACTACAATTTAATTAAATCAAATAACAAGATGTGTTCATGATATTAAGTGGCTTAAGGAGAGTGTCTGATTTACTTTCCAAGCTGCTGAATGGAAACGATACCTCAGATAACTGACAGTATAATCAGAAATAAACACATTGATCTATCGATCACAAATAATGAATTGAATTTCACAAAGTCAACTACATAATAATGTTCAGTGAAAGCTTTTATTCACAATTATGTACACAGACACTAAATAAAGCAAGCCCAACACGTTTTTGAGCTTTATTTCGGCTTTAAGACTTATGACAAATTGTACAGCTATTTTACTTTCACATCCTATTTACACAACTATGCCTATGGGCATCCTGTCAAACTCAGTAAGCTGTTGTAGTCAGGTGCAACAATGACCTTTGAATTACAACCACAAGTTTTGAACATTGACAGTGTCTTCTTATAAACTTATCAAGCTTACAAAGCTTTCAAAGGCTCATTCATCAGCAGAAATGAATATAAGAATAGATAAACGAATCCAGTACACAAAAGTTTTATTTCTTTAGGAGATCTGGTTTGAACTGATTAAGATACCCAGGAACTCAATTAGTTATCTGACCTCCTAAATGAAGAGAAATATTCCTGAAAGAGGCATTGTTTGTTTATTAGGAATTTAACTTCGCTTTAACAGTATTTCGGTCATATCGCCACATCCAGCTCATTACATGTGGACCCCTGTTCAATATTTCAGGCACAGAGTGCACCCGAGTAGAACCACCGACCTACCGCAAGCCAGCTGGAAGGCTTCATCACTTGAAAAATTCGAAATGCCCAGACCTGGATTTGAACCAATAGCGGTGAGGGGCTGAGAGATTGCAAGTTGAAAGAGGCATTAAATAAATAAAACTAAAACTAACACCCCCCAAGACTGACAGGATTTTAAAGACTTACAACTTAACTCAGCATTATCAGTATAGAGATTTGTGCCTTAAGATTACTTTCTTAGGATTATTATTGACTGTCTCTTTTTGCTGTGTGAAGTGAAAATGTAATCATTTTACTTGTGGAGATGTTGGTTAAAAAGTTGTTGAAACAAGTTGACATATTGACTTGCCTAATTGGTTACCTTCTGTCTAAAGTTACAATACATCATGTAGTTGCACATAAAACATTAACTTAAATTTCTAAGAAAAATAAAGGGACATAATTTGCATTAAAGTACAAAATAGCATTATCCCACATGTCAGATTATATGGTGAATGTGATGATAGGTAGCCTTTTATAAGATTTCAATACAAATCAATAGTAGTTACTGAGAAAATAGACTAATATTCTGTATAAAAGCTCAATTAATATAGGAACTTTTCCCTTTTTTAAAGGGCATAACTGAGGAAAACTGGCTGGTTTCTGAAAGGAAGCAAGATTTTTATGAATAATTAAAAGTTCTGACACCTTATAATAAATGAAGGTCTTTTAATGTTCATAAGCTCATTGATAGCATTTTTTCCAATTCTAAAGGGACATAATCCAGTCATGCATAGACGGATCTGGATTGTTTTTCGAAAATAAAGATCTTATAATACGGAACTATTGTTTAAGTTTAATGAATATCCAATAAGATATGGAGGCTCTATTGTGTTCACAAGCTTTATTACATCAATTTTGATAAAATCCAGTCATGCATGGTTGGGTCTGGTTGGTTTTCATATGGGTACAAGCTCTTGTGGATATCTAATAACTATATAAGTTTGATGGAGAACCGATCAAAACTGTAGACGTCATGGTGTCCTCAAATATTGTTTGCAGACACAGGGACGGACTGATGACTGACACAATACCATAGCATAAGCTTATCTGGCCTTTAGCATACACATGAAACATTGGCAGGTAAATTGATGGTTTTGATAGATGCAAGTAAATCTTTAAAGAGAACAATGGCACTGTTTGATTAACAGATAATTTTATGGCATATTTCTGACGAATTTCCTTTGGCACCTTTGCTCTGGAAATTCCAGAGAAAAAATTGATATAGGCAGATTTAAAAATCTTACATCAAGGCAAATTCCTTAAGCAAACTGGCATGTATTGCTATAGCTGTGTTTTTACCATATACATAATATATATATATCTGTCTGTATTAAATAAAGTTAAGCAAGTATTAAATGTGTGTACAAAACACTTCAAATGCTACAATAGCTGAAGATTCTCCTATGAACAGTAGAATTTCAGGAGTAGATTCACAAGAGGTCCTCGTATCTCGCCCAAGAATGAAACCACAAGGCATCTTCAGACACCATTCACACCAAGAGCAACATCATGGAACAGACATGTGAATTCCTCACAATAAAACCATGTCCTTATTCAGCAGATTTATTTTGCAGAATTGAAAAAAAAATATGCATCAAAACTAAACAGAATTTGAGACATCATGTCCTTAGAGGAAGGACTCCAACTTTCAAATCTGTCCAGAGCGCAAAGCTATAGTAAGTATCACATCTACCTTGGTCACAGGAAGTTGAAGGTTCAACCCCTTCAGAAAGCCCTTTTCTTGACCTTCATTACACACCAAGTAATTATTTTCTACCCAGGAAATAAACTCCAAAGTGATTCAATAAACCATAATGCTTTCAATATAATTGAGCTAAGAAAGTTTAAGTGAACTTACTTTGTCCTCAAACAGTGTTATTTAATGGGATCGTAGCCAGTTTTTTACAAGTATACCGGCAGTGTTAATTTTCTCTTAAGAGAAAATTGAATATGTTTTCTGTAAGGGAAAAGTTTTAAAAGCTGACACCCTGAGGTTAGTGTCCAGGCTTTAAATTGTGCAGCTTGAAAATAACAACCCAGGGACATGACACTTGAATAAATTATTTTATATCTTAATTGAAGTATTGCATGAAACTAAACAAACTTTCAACCTGTGTTATGTCAAGGAAGTTATGCAGTATGTAACTCATGTTTACTGTAGGGCAATAAAATGAATAAATGGTTTGAAAAAGACAAAACAGAACTGATTGTAAATTCTGATAATACAGCTGTGAGTTTTGTTTGTTTGTTGATTAGGAATTTAACATTGCTTTAACAGTATTTGAGACAAATTGCAACATTTCAGGTGGAGGAAGACCCTGGGTGACCTCTGTAAACTATTTCAGGTTCAGAATCCAACCGGGTAGAACCACTGACCTACCGCAAGCCAGCTGGTACGCTTCCTCACTTGAAAAATTCAAAATGCCCAGACCAAATTTGAACCAACAGCAGTGAGGGGCTGAGAGATTGCTAGTCAATGATTATAACCACTCGGCCACGTAGGGCCCCTGTTGTAAATGTTAATCCATGATTACCTATGTGTATTAAATCAGATAATGTAATAATGTTATAAATTATCATTGTCATAAATATCTTTCATTAAAGAGGTTTTAACAGTTTGTATTTCCTTTGTCAATGAAACTTGGTTGTTCTTAAACTGAAATTTAATGTTACACTAGCTACATTTTGCAATCTTTTATATTTAACGTTATTCTGTAATTGTATACATTTCGTGAATTCCCACAGGGTTAACTGTTCAGTGTATAAACAGGCCTTTGTAAGACAATGCCGACAACTACAAAAACAAACATGTCACTATCAACATTTAGTTAAATAGTTACAAGAATGTGCACACAGACTTGTAAAACTGCCAGACAACTCAATAACTTCTATGCAATAATTTGCACATCAAGCACAGTTGAAGCCCTAACCAATGCAGTATATTCCAGTAGAGAAACACCTGGCCATTGAAACTTTCTGGGAAATAAAGAAATATCTGTGTTAATTAATGACCCTCAGCCTGCTATATGTGTATAGGGCTCAGTAGTACATTGGTAACAGGCTGCAGGTACAAGCTCTTTTGAGGTCCTTGCTTGTGACATACATTAGACAGATATCAAGAACTGGATCTACCATGGAAACATAAAATTAAAAATGTTACATAAGCTTAACTAATTGACACTGATTAATGGATTAATTAATATTGCTCCTGTGTAAATGTATTTTGCAGAATTTCCTGACATTATAAATAACACACAAAAATCTTCCAAGTGACAGTATCTCCTTTCAGTGGTTGATGGGGATAGCAAATACTTGATTATAATGGTACTGAAGAGCACTGACCATACCCTATGTTTATATAATATAACATTTACAGGAAGTCGGGATTATAATCCTTAAGTGTTGTACTTCTATATGTGTAAGGTCTAAATATAGACCAGTGTCCTTGTCGTGTTGATAAAGACACAACACATCAACATATCCTTTAGGCATGTAACAATTGAACCTTACTGTATTACAATTACAGTATATCAGTATATCCCTCATGATATTTAAGTGTTAGTTAAATTGTGGCTGAGAATCTAACTGCTACCTATCAAACCTATTTGTTACTTATTGCTTGCCAAACAAAAGATATTTCTGATAATGAACCGTCCCACAGCAAGTCTTCATTATTCCAGAAGCAAAGGTCATATCAACCATAATAATTAACAGCCTTTATCAGTGTTTTTATGATTTTGACATCAGAACATAGCTACAATAGCAACTGAGTACCTAGATGAAGCATTAATTTATCAATACAAATAACTTGGGATGTAGAAAATGTAATAATGGCACTTATAAACATATTTTTATGAGCTTTAGTAATTATTACCACTGTTTACATCAGTGCACTAATCACATAAAATTTGTTAAGTAGAAAACAGAAAAACCTCATTTGTGATTGATAATGTGATAAGATCATCAGATGGACTTTTTCTCAAGGAAAGCAGTGCTGTTACCAAGATGGAATTTTCAGGAATTTATGCCCTTATTTCAGTTTTTTTTCACATCTACAGAATAGGAAGAAATGTTTTAAGTTTCATATTTTTTGAAGCCATAACATTTGAAACTTTTGGGATTAAGATTCTTCTTACTGATAGTCCTGAGTTTAAACAGCTCATATTAACTTCTCAGTTCTAAAGATGTACTCTTTTCAAAACCTCACCATCTTGGTCTTGACTGTCAGCCAATTTTGCAGTGACATCTAGGACCTGTACCAGTGATAATACATGTAGCACCTGTTTACCAGCTGTGTGGTCTAGGAGAAAGAATTTGGCACCCTAGATCTGCCTTATCTGGTATGATCTCAGCTACCAGATAATATATTCATTAGTAAATCATTCTACAGACTTTCCTTTCCCTCTTAACACGACACTGAATAATTTTTATTCTCAGGATTATTTTAAAGTCAATCTTTTAGTTTGCTACTTTAATACGTCACTATCTGCCATCTATGGTTATGGAAATAAAGGGATATAGGAAACTTAACTGTAGAACTTTCTGGTTACATGCAACATGTAGGTGTGTGTGTCAGAATGCTCAGCGCTACATGTATGAAGGACAGAAAGTCATTACTTACAATTTTTTGAGTTTGAAAATCAATCTTTTGACAGTGTAATAGTAATCATATGACAAGCACATTCTTTCCCTAAAAAGTCTTAATGAATTCTATATCTTGAAATAAGCTACCGCAAATTGAATTTGTTATTTACACAATGAAACTGAAAAACCCACAAAAAAACAACATGTCATAGTCATATACTGAGACTTTTTACAAATGGACAAAGACCACAGGTGCTTAAAGCTCTCAAATACTGTCTATTTGTTTAAGGAATCATTTAACCATACTTTATAATCAGTAAACTAAACAA
Source organism: Nuttallia obscurata (assembly GCA_032358795.1). Classification (NCBI taxonomy): domain Eukaryota; kingdom Metazoa; phylum Mollusca; class Bivalvia; order Cardiida; family Psammobiidae; genus Nuttallia; species Nuttallia obscurata. The sequence goes on from JAULCC010167675.1 coordinate 19,632, forward strand.
GTCAATCCTTCAAGACTTGACACATGCAAGAGTATACAATGCATGTAAAGTCAACCAAAGTGACAGAGATATATACAGTAAATGTTGGGCCAAAACAAAATTGGTTTTGTTTCCTGTCTCCTAGCAAATAAAAAGAGGGTAAGTTGGTAGGAATCTTTCTTTTTCAAATTGCTGCACCATTTAAGAGTTAACCATTGAACTAAACTATGACTTGTATCTTTAATAGTAGAAATAGATCAAATAAGCATACATATTTCATATCCTGTGTCATGTATTTTGAAATATAAAACAGACAACTTCAAAAATATTTTGAACAAATGGAAAGGAGAAGAAAACAGGAAAGGGGGAATATTTTTCCAATAAAATGTTTAGGGTTTGGATGAAAACAGAGGGTAAGTAGGGAAACTGGAAACAGAACTATTTTTTTTTGTTTGGCCTTGTTAATGTATGTCCAGAACATTTCTTCATGATTATAAAACTACATCATTGACTTTGTTTTTTGCTCTAAATCTTAGCCACCTAGAAGTTTAAATCATACCTTGTTAAGTTTACCATAATTTCTTTAAAATTTATCCCTCTTAATTCATTTCATTCTTGACTAAATTCAGAAGCAGAATTGCAAATTCATTAGCTTGTAGTGATTTGTGTAGTACCTGTTAAAGATCACCTGCTATCTTAAAGTATAGAAATTTCATGTAAAACTAACTGTTGACATGTACTCACCAAAATCTATAGCAAATGAAGTGTCCAGCTTTTTATTTGGTGAAAGTTGGTTGTTTTATTTACAAAACGTTCAGTCCTTTTAATTTTTTTAATGTTGCCCCTGAACTAAATACAACCTAAATCAAATCAAAGTAGAGCATTACAAATTGATACCCTACATACTTTTATGCAAGAACTTTAAATGCTAATGTTCTACTAAAAGAGACATTTTATAACAACTGGATTACCAGTAACATGCAAATGGATTTTAACACTCTGGAATATGTCAAGATTCTCAAAGAGGTGCAGGACCTTTAAGTTTAACACAAGCCTAGATAGACACTGAACAAGGATAATCTGCATTATGACACATTTTAAACTGTAATACTATGACTAAGATTTACTGTCAACAGAAGGTCTTGTTAACAAAGATTTGGGTTTAAGCTTTCTTAGACAGATGACAGCTTGACAAGATGCAACAGTTTATAATACAGCAAAGCCTAAATGTACTGCCTGCATGTAACATTCAATCAACTGGTCCAGGTGACCATGTATTTGCCTAGCAAAACTAACTATTATCAGATTTTACTATCTTTCCTACCTTTTTTTACCCAAACCTTGAAATAAATTTTTTAATAAAAACCAAGTCTAGACAAGGAAGATGGAAACCATAACATTAATTGCTTCCGTTTTGTAATGTTTTTGTTTCAATAGAAAAAACAACAACTATCCATTCATATTAAAAGAAACCAACTATCTATTCAATTAAAGTTTATTCATTTAAAATGTAAGTAATTTGACAACGGTAAAGAAAATGATCAAACAATACAGATCCTAAAATACTATTCTAGCTTTTCTATTATTTTTTTTAAAGTCATTTTAAATATGACAGCATACTTGTATATGGGAAGAGGGAAAAATCCATAATCATTACTGAACAAGCAAAGACCTATAAAGTTACCTCTATCACTAAATTATAATAGTAGAAATAGATCAAATAAGCATACATATTTCATATCCTGTGTCATGTATTTTGAAATATAAAACAGACAAC
>JAULCC010167676.1:0-13254 GCA_032358795.1 Nuttallia obscurata
TTTTTTATTGTATTCTGATAAATAACCCATCTATGAAAATAACAAGCCCGAAACGTAAACTGAAATAAAAGTAATCTGGAAAGCCTGTAACGGTAATGTAGCGACAGGTGTTACGTTTTGAAGGATAAAAACAGCTGTGTAATTCCTGTAATGGCGGCCTATGTCGGGGGTTCTATTCATATTAGTACAGTTCTGAAACTAGCACGGTTTGCCACTTCATCGATCTTTTATGTTGAATTTAAACTGCGCGTGCGCGGAATTAACATTTCCAATTTCCAGTTATTGGCACGAAAGACAGTAATAGTAGAATAACTCTACGACAACTTTTATATAATTCTTTGATATCTCGCAAACATACTTTTCATTAAGCATTTTTACCGTATTCGTAATAATAACATAATTAAGGATTTTTTTATTGTCATGATACTTCCAGGCTGTGAATTACATTGCTTTAATTTCAAATAGATAATATCATAAATAATCTATGTAAACACTTCTGTTTTAGCTATGTTGTTTCCCCCACACATTCACCCCAACTGTTATGATTGTGTGGATGGCCATGAAAAACCCCGGTTTGATCCAAACGTAGAGGTTTGTTGTGGAGGTAGGCTAATGGCTGCTGTCGCCGGAAACTTAACATGCTGCTGCACCGGCAAGCCATTTGACCCAAGAGACAAAATTTGCTGCGGAGACAAATTACAGGAACGGGTCGCCGGAGACATATCCCAGTGTTGTGGTCAGCAGAATTTTAATCCAAAAACCCACCTATGTTGCGCAGAAAAAATTCAACCAATCGTCAACGAAAAGATTACACGATGCTGTGGTGATAAGAGCTATGACCCAGTCACAGGAATTTGCTGCGAAGATTTGCGGCTTCTGGACCGGAAAAAGAAGACGGATAGTTGTTGCTGTGGTAACAGCACGTTCAATCCAAATATAGATATATGCTGCACCAACATAATTCAGCCAAAGTTTAAACGAGGAACCCAATGCTGCGATAAAAAGAGTTTTGACTCGACTAAGTACATCTGTTGTGAGGGAAACATCCAAAAACTAGCAGGAAAATTGAACACGCGATGCTGTGGCAAGAAAAGTTACAACACCGCTACAACATTGTGCTGCGATGGAATGACCAGGAAAAAGAACAAAAAGAAAGACCTTGGTTGTTGTGGAGATAAAGCCACTTATGATCCAAACATTCAAGTTTGTTGTGACGGTGTTCCATGCAAAAAATATCCTAAGGGAACAGGCTGTTGCGCATCGAAAACGTATGATATATCTAAGTCTTCCTGCTGTGGTCAAGAGGTGGTCAGCAAAAATATGGACTGTTGTATTGACAAGCCGTATAGTCGTCACAGCCATATTTGTTGCGACGGAACTACGTTGAGAACGAAGCACCACGCAGACGATAATTGTTGTTGCGGTAACACATCTATGAATTCAGAATCGCATATTTGTTGCGAGGGAACGCCACAAAAGTTGTCAGATGACGGTAAAACACAATGCTGTGGAAGTAACAGTTATTCATCTCAAACGCACACATGTTGCTCCGGGTCGGTGGTCAAGAAAATGGCGGATTCAGACAACTGGTGTTGTGGTTCTGTTACTATAAATACCGATAACCAAGTCTGTTGCCGTGGTAACCCCCAACCAGTTCTGGGCAGAATGGACGAGACATTCTGCTGTAAGGACACAAGTTTCAATATTAATTCACACTTATGTTGCAATGGCAATTTACAAGAAAAGAGGAAGGCCGCAGATGATTGTTGCTGTGGAAACACAACCGTTGATGCAAAAAATGAACTTTGTTGTGATGGTGTACCTCAAGTTGTTTCCAGTTTGGAGTATGGTTTTTGTTGCAGAGATAAGGCATGTGATACAAGAACGAGTATTTGCTGTGAAGGAAAGCTCGTGCGAAAGTCAAATCGGGAGGACGATTGTTGCTGTGGTTACAAATCCATTAATTCACAGACTCAAATATGTTGTGACGAAAATCCACAGATGATGTCAGGTGGAAAGTATACGGAATGTTGTGGGCAATTGAGCTATGATTCTCGTTCCCAGATGTGTTGTCAGGGCAACGTAATTAACAAACGGAGCAATGAGGACAACAGTTGTTGTGGAAACTCAACTTTGAATACGAAAGATGAGATTTGTTGCGCGGGTGTTGCACGGGTGCGTTCCGCGAGTTTAGACACTATGTGCTGCATGCACGAAAGTTTTAACCCCGCTGACCAAATTTGCTGCCATGGTAATCATCTCGTAGGTAAAAGGAGCGAAGACGATAACTGCTGTTGCGGCGATACTGGCATGAACACAGGGACTGAAATCTGCTGTGTAGATAGTCCTCAAAGGAGATTCGGCGAAGACACAATGTGTTGTGAACGAAAGAGTTTTAAAATGTCAACTGAAATATGTTGTGATGGAGAAGTTATTAGCAAAGATGATACCGACGACAACGGTTGCTGTGGAAACCGCACAATTAACACGGCAAAGCATGTATGTTGTGAAGGTATAAGAAACAAGAGATATGACGGACCAACTTCGTGTTGCGGCGATAAAAGTTATGGAATGAGAAATTCCATGTGTTGTGATGATGAAGTTGTTGACAAAAGATCTGAAGCAGACGACTGTTGTTGCGGGAGTTCTACGCTGAATTCTGTTACAGAAATATGCTGCATGGGAGAACCCGCAGCCATGCAGGGGACCAATACGCGATGTTGCAGGAAAAAAAGTTATAACCCCAGCAATCAACTATGTTGTGAGGGAGACCTTGTAAAGAAGAATAACGAGAATGATAATTGGTGTTGTGGTTCCGCCCCAATAAACACCAACAGTCAGGTTTGCTGTGAAGGAAACGTTCAGATGGCGTATGGTTCCCCGTCAGTCACAAAATGCTGTGGTTCACTCAGCTATGATCCTGGTGCACAAGTGTGTTGTGGAACCAGCGTAGTTGACAAGTCAGACAATAGTGACAACTGGTGCTGTGGAAATGTGACTTTTAACCCAAGGAAACACATCTGTTGCCAAGGAACTAGTAAACAACCGAGTTTTGGAAAAGACACACAGTGCTGCTTAGTGGAGAGTTTTGATCCAGCCAAACAAATATGCTGTAACAAACAGATATTTCAAAAAAGAAATGAGAATGACGATACATGTTGCGGCGATTCGACCCTTAACTCTAACACAGAAATATGTTGTGAAGGTTCAGTTCAACCTATATTGCGAGGAGAGTTTACAGATTGCTGTGGTAATAAAAGTTACGATGTTACATCTCACCATTGTTGTGACAATCAAGACCTCAGAAAAAAAGGGAACGAGAATGATAATAGTTGTTGTTACGACACCACAATGGATTCCACGGTGGAAATATGCTGTAGTAATGGCCCACAGTCACTTGTGGGCGGTATCGAGAATACTGCTTGTTGCAGTAACACTGGCTCATATGATACAAGAAAAAGTATTTGCTGTGAAAAAAGGATCGTTCTTAAAGAGAAAGACAATGACGATTGGTGCTGTGGTAATTCTACATTTAATTCCAAAACACAGATATGTTGCAATGGAGTTCCTGGTGAATTAGTAGCAGGCAGGAATACCCGATGTTGCAAGACTACTGGCTATGACCCTGATACTCACATGTGTTGTGATGGAAGACGCCTTGTGAAAAAGATCAAATCAGAAGATAACTGTTGCTGTGGTAATGCAACCATTGACACCCAGACTGGCATATGTTGTGATGATGTTGCTAATGTAAAATCGGCTGGTGATCGGACACGATGCTGCGAGAAGTCAAGTTACGATCCAGAGCAATATTTATGCTGTGAAATGGAAAACGGATATTGGTCAGTACGCCAAAAGAGGAGTAACACTAATGATGGATGCTGTGGCAATACAACAATTAATACGAGCAACGAGATGTGTTGTAATGGAACGCCACAGCGAGCTGGAAAGAATACACAGTGTTGTAATGGAAAAGGCTACGACAGTTTGAATGAATTATGCTGTGATGGTTTCGTCATACAAAAATCTAATGCCAACGACGATGGGTGTTGTGGGTCTGGGCCTAACGCCACGCCTGCTAACGCAGATACAGATATATGTTGCATGGAGAAGAAGCAGACACGTGTAGCCGGCCAAAATACAAGATGCTGTGTAGATAAAAGTTATGATCCGGAACAATATATATGCTGCGACGGTCTATCTGTGGTCCGAAAGACGTCTCCTGATGACAACTGGTGTTGCGGAAATACTACATTCAATACTAGAACAGAGATATGCTGTATTGACTCACCTCAACCAGCGCCGGACAAGAACATGTACAAATGCTGTCACCAAGTAAGCTTTAATACGGAAACCCAAGTATGCTGCAACCCAAATAAACCTGTTAACAAGGTTGAAAGTGATGATGACTGGTGCTGTGGGGAGACAACGTATAACACAGCACAGGATGTTTGTTGTCAAGGTAACAAACAACAAAAGAAAACAAGAAATCCGACGGATACAAAATGCTGTATGCAAACGAGCTATAGCGAATATGAATCTCTGTGTTGTAATGGGAATGTTGTTATGAAAGGGAAAGAAATAGATACCGGGTGTTGTGGAAACGGAACTATGGCAACAAATGATCTTTGTTGTGAAGGAAACACTAGGCCCGGTGGACCAACTCACGACTGCTGTGGAATCTATAGCTATGATAAGACAACACACCTTTGTTGCGATATGGTGGTCAGGGCTAAGGTGCACAACAATGACGATTGTTGTTGTGGGGAAAATAAAACTGTTGACAGCCGCAATGAGATTTGCTGTGATGGAAAACCAAGTAGAATCAGTCCTTTGTATGGAGATTGCTGTGGAGGAGTTGGGTACGACAAAAGAACGGAAATGTGCTGTTCCAGTGGTGACGTGTTTACCAAAACAAAGGAAACTGACAATTCCTGCTGTGGTAAAACAACACTGACAAGTGATAATGAGATATGCTGTAACGATGTGCCTCAACAAAGAGTGGCCGGTGATGAAACTCTTTGCTGCCTCACTTCTAGTTACAATCCTTCAACACAAATTTGCTGTGATGATGCAGTCTTGTTTAAAGATAAGCCAGAAGATGACTGGTGTTGTGGAGGGCACACATTTAGCAGTAGGAATGAAATATGCTGTGAAAATAAACCAAATGCTAAGTATGGTCCTGGAACCTTGTGCTGTAAAGACGTCAGTTTCAACCCAAACAGTCAGTTATGTTGCGATGGCAGCGTTATTGAAAAGAAAGCAACCAAGGATGACTGTTGTTGTGGAAACACAACTGTTGATGCAAAAACAGAGCTATGTTGTGATGGCGTTCCAGAACCCATGTACGGACAATACTTTTCATGCTGTGGCAAAAAAAGTTTTGATAAGGAAAAGTCCATATGTTGCGGAGAAGTTGTTGTAACCAAGAAAAATTCAGAAGATGACGCCTGTTGCGGGGAAACCACTTTTTCTTCTGAAAACGAAGTGTGCTGTAACGGCTATCCAAGTTCTAGAACAGGAGGAGATCTGTCACGATGTTGCAAAAATAAGGCCTATAACCCAGCAACCGAGTTGTGCTGTGATGATATGATCAGACAGAAAAATGATGAAAGCGACAACTGGTGTTGTGGTGAATACACTTTTGACACGGCAACACAAGTGTGCTGCTCTGACAACCCTCAACCGAAAGTAGCAGGAAAAGATACAAAATGCTGTGATTTAACTAGCTATGACCCACTTAAAGCACTTTGCTGTGATAGAGGGGTGGTTGAAAAATCTAGCGAAAATGACACGTGTTGTTGTGGAAAAAAGAAAACTTTCAACCCGGAGCATGAAGTGTGCTGTGAAGGAGTTCAACCTCAACCAAGAAAAGGAATGGATACAGGTTGCTGTGGCACTATGAGTTATAACCCTGACGAACATGTGTGCTGCAACGAAATTCTGAGACCAAAGAAAGACAGCAGAGATGACGGCTGTTGTGGTAATACTACAGTTGATGCTGGTAATGAAATCTGTTGTCAAGGTATTCCTCAGAAGAAAAAGGGGGGAATACTCACTGATTGCTGTGGCACAGTAAGCTTTAGCTTGGTGGACGAAATATGTTGCGACGGAACAGTGACACAGAAACGCAATGATGGTGATGACTGTTGTTGTGGTAACACCACAATAAACGCAAAAACAGAAATGTGCTGCAATGGCAATCCTTCTGATAACTACGGAATATACGGCAGATGTTGTGGAGACAACGGCTACAATTTACAGACATCCTTATGTTGCCATGGAGATGTTAGACAGAAGGTGCATGTGAATGATAATGGCTGCTGTGGAATTACAACATTAAACCTGGCAGAACAAGTTTGTTGCATGGATACGCCCAATCAGTCATATGGGCCGTTCACACTTTGCTGCATGCGAGAAAGCTACAATCCTCGTACACATTTGTGCTGCAACGGGATAACAGTTATTCAGAAAACAAACGAAGCTGACAATTGGTGTTGTGGTGGTAAGTCTATGGAAACCAAAAGCCAAGTTTGTTGCGAAGGCGTTGTTCAGACCAAATATGGGAGAAGCACAAGATGTTGTCATAAGACTAGTTTTGATAGTGACGAATACCTGTGCTGCAACGCTGAGGTTGTGAAAAAACACAATGCCGATGCAGATGTTTGCTGTGGAAACACAACTGTAGACGTAAGTCATGAAGTTTGCTGTAATGGCGTTCCGAGGCCAAAGTCTGGTGGACTGTTCACTTCATGTTGTGGTGATTTGAATTTCTCCACAAAAGATGAATTATGTTGCGCTGACGGTAAGGTTCGGCCGAAGTCAAGAGAAAATGACAACTCTTGCTGTGGTGAAGGCACCTTTGATTCAAACAGGGACATATGCTGTAATGGAATTGTCCATATAGAAACCAACATGGAAGAAGAGTCATGTTGTGGTGACGATGTGTACAGTCATAAAACACAGATGTGTTGTAATGAAAACGTTGTCGCTAAAAGAAATGAAGACAACAATTGGTGCTGTGGCGCTACAACCATGAATACTATATCTGAGATATGCTGTGAGGGGAAAAATCCACAAGAACGAAAAGGAGGCGACCGTGCAAGATGCTGTGGTCTTTCAAGTTATGATTCCCAAAGTCACGCTTGTTGTCATAGTGAGGTCATTCCAAAGAAAGATAGCAAAGATAATTTGTGTTGTGGGAATACAACCTTTGATACAAAAAGTGAAGTATGCTGTCACGGCACACAGCCACAGCCCAAGGTTGGAGGAAAAGCCACCCAGTGTTGTGGAGAGATTAGTTATAATTCCAACACTCAGTTGTGTTGTAACCAGAAAATTGTAGATAAGGCCAGTGAAGATGATGACTGTTGTTGTGGTGGCGAAAGTATGAATTCAAAAACGAACATGTGTTGCTCTGGACACAAACAGGACCTCGTTGATGGCCTATACACATCATGTTGTGGGGAAAATAGTTTTGACACTCGTACACATGTTTGCTGTAATAATGAAATACGCAAGAAACGTCAACAAAATGACGATTGCTGTTGTGGAGATGATGCAACTGTGGACTCAAAAACAGAAATATGCTGCGAGGGTCAGTCTCAGAAGCTAGTCGGAGATGTGTACACGAACTGCTGTGGAACTATAAGCTACGACACACGTACGCATGTTTGTTGTAATCATGAAATCAGAGAAAAGGAGAATCCCGATCACAACTGGTGTTGTGGTGAAAAGACAATTAATACAAAAACGGAGATATGTTGTTTAGGTGTAAGTCGGCCAGCTGTAGGGGGCAAGATGACCCGATGCTGTAAAGACAGAAGCTATGACCCAAATGTGCAAATATGCTGTGATAACAGAGAAGTTAGGAATAAAATTCACCCGAATGATAACTGGTGTTGTGGCAATTCCACATTCAGTACTCAGACAGAAATATGTTGTAATGACTCGCCAAAGGACCGTGTTGGTGGAAGGTCAACAAAGTGTTGTGGAACAAATAGTTATAATTCAGACACACATTTGTGCTGTGGTGACGAACTTGTTGTAAAGAAAAGTCCTGATGATGAGCTTTGTTGTGGCTCAACATCCATTGATTTCAAAAATGAAGTGTGCTGCGAAGGTGTAGCAAATCCAAGGTGCGCTGGAAGCACCATGTGTTGTCATAACATCAGTTATTGTATAGAGTCTCATATTTGTTGTTCTGGCAGCGTCAGAGAGAAAAATAAGAGAGATGATGACAGTTGTTGTGGAATCTCGACCTATAACTCTGAGTCAGAATTATGCTGCATGGGAACACCACAGCCAAATAAGGGAGATAATACAACGCGCTGTTGCATGAAAGATAGTTATGACTCATCTACACATATGTGCTGTGAGAATAAAGTTGTAGCGAAGACTAGCCCGGATGACGACTGGTGTTGTGGTCTAAAACCTCATAATATAAAATCAGAAACGTGTTGCCAAGGACTTAGTGTGCAACCGTCCTATGGGCTACAAACGAAGTGTTGTGGGAAACGCTCATACAACTCATCTTATTCAATATGCTGTGAGGAGAACATTGTTGACAAATCAGTTACAGATGATAATGGGTGTTGTGGTGGCGTGTCTTATAACACCCAAACTCAGGTTTGTTGTCAGGGTAAGTATCCACAACCGGCTGTAGCAGGTACAAACACTAAATGTTGTGGAAGTGACAGCTTCAATCCTAGCACTCACATTTGCTGTAAAAATGAACTTGTGTTAAAAGACAACGAAAATGACAACGCCTGTTGTGGGATAACATCTATAAATCTCCAGACAGATGTGTGTTGTAATGGAAAGAAACAGAAAATGAAAGGGGATTCGACAGATTGTTGTGGCAATCTTGCTTTTGATCGAAAAACAGAAGTTTGTTGTGGCGGAATACCGAAGCGGGTGTTGCCTAAAGCAAGACCGAAAGACGACTGTTGCTGTGGCAACAAAACACTTGACGCAGGGACACAGATATGTTGTGAACAGGAAGTACAGAACCTTTACGAATCACCAACGAGCTGCTGTGGTAAAGAAAGTTTCAATTCTGACACACATATGTGCTGCGAAGGGATTGTCACTCAGAAAGGGTCAAACGACCATGATTGGTGTTGTGGCAAAAGTACAATGAGAACTGGAGTGCACGTCTGTTGTGAAAACGTACCAGGTGTTGGATCAAAATGTTGTGGCTCTGTAGCATATGATCCTGAGGAAAACACGTGTTGTGATACAGGCGACCTAAGACCGAAAACAAATGGACCTGGAGACAACTGGTGTTGTGGAGAAATTGCTACATATGATATTAAAACACATACATGTTGTCATGGAAACGCCGTTGCAAATAACGGTAGTGCAGATGTTAAGTGTTGTGGTACAAAAGGGTATAATGCAAAAGAAAACGTATGTTGTGAAAATTTAGTTATAAAGAAAAACAAAATGTCCGATGATTGTTGCTGTGGACGTGAACCTATGACTGCTTCTGAGCAAATATGTTGCATGGGCACCCCCCAGCCTGGGAATAGGTATTCCAGTTGTTGTGGAAGTACAGGCTTCAATACAAAGACTCAGTTATGCTGCGATGACACAGTAAAAGAAAAGAGTAGCGTCAATGATGACTGCTGTTGTGGCAATTACACCTTTAATACAGCATCCCAAATGTGCTGCGAAAGTGAAGTTCACGAAAGAGATTCAGCCATGGATATGTGCTGTGGTAAACAAAGCTATAATCCCAAACAACATATTTGTTGTGACGGAAATGTGATTCGCAAACAAGAGGAAAATGACAATGATTGTTGTGGTGGCAAGTCAATGAATAGCAATACACAAATATGCTGTCAAGGTGAGCATGTTCAAAATGCTAAGGCAGGCAACCGAACCCACTGCTGCAGTGACAAGAGCTATGATCCAGCTATGCAGCTGTGCTGTGACCAGTATGGAATTGTTGATAAAGTTGGTGCTGATGACAACTCGTGTTGCAATGACCAGCCAATAAATACGAATATTCAAATATGTTGTCAGGGTAAGTTCCCACAAGAGGGTGGAAGCAAGACACAATGTTGTGGGTCAAACAGCTTTGACCCTAACGTCCATCTTTGCTGTGACGGAAAATTAGTCTTAAAGGATGGTAGCAAGGATGACTGTTGTTGCGGCAACTCAACAGTGGACATTCAAAGTGAGATATGTTGTTCTCAAACCCCACAGAGTCTTGTCGGGGGTTCGGAAAATACTTCGTGCTGTTTCCAACAGAGTTTTGATACGAGATCGCAACTTTGTTGTAATGGAATTGTAAGAAATAAAATAAATAACAGAGACGATTATTGCTGTGGTAACGAAACTGTTTATTCCAAAACAGAAATTTGTTGCGATGGACATGCTCAGCCGAGCGAAAATGGTGAGAACACAGAGTGTTGCAGAGACAAAAGCTATAGTCCTAGAACACACATGTGCTGTAACGGCATAGTTCGGGTCAAAGATAGCCAACTTGATAACTGTTGTTGTGGTAATTATACGATCGACACCACGAAACAAGTTTGCTGTAACTCTGTTCCTCAGCCTAAGGTGTGTAATGAAACACAGTGTTGTGGTGAAAAAGGTTACAACCCAGACAAAAAGATATGTTGTGATGGCTTTAAACTAGTACCGAAGACAAACAAAGATGATGACTGGTGCTGTGGAACGGACATCACTTACAATACTGGTTTGCAACTTTGCTGTAATGGCAAAGTTCAACCTCAAGCTGGAGAAATGTCTTCATGCTGTGGCCAAGAAAGTTTTGACACAAGCTCCCAAATTTGTTGCGAAGGGACAATTCGAAATCAGACTTCGTTCGGTGATGATTGTTGTTGTGGAGATCGTAGTTACAACACGCGAACTCAGATTTGTTGTGACAACACGGTGTTGGATGTGGAGGGCAATATCAAACTTGCATCTTGCTGTGCTGGCTACTCAATGAATGTGAAGTTTGATATATGCTGTAACGGTGTTGTTGTGAAAAAGAAAAACGCAAAAGATGACTCATGTTGTGGAGAAATGTCAATGAACGCTGTGAAAGAAATTTGCTGTGAAGGCGTTCCGTATCCACTTAGCAACGGAGAAATTACAAAATGTTGTAACAATGTAAGTTACAATGCAGACAGTCATATCTGTTGTAAAGGAATGATTAGGAAAACTGTAAGCGCTGATGATAACTGCTGCTGTGGTAATCACACTTTCGATGCAAAAACTGAGATATGTTGCGATGACATGTCACAACCAATGTCCGACGGGCGAACGAAATGCTGCAGCAGAATTAGTTACAATCCTGAAACTCATATATGTTGTGATTCGAACAACGTCATAGCGAAAGGTGACTCGGAAGACAACTGGTGTTGTGGAGACCGCAGTTTCAACACACGGAAGCAGGTTTGCTGCGAAGGAGCTCCGCAAGAGAAGTATGGACAGAACACTGGCTGTTGTAAAAGAACCAGCTATAACAGTGACACACAAATGTGTTGTGATGACAGGGTTGTCAACAAGACCAAAAATGGGGATTATGCATGCTGTGGAGAATACACCTTTGATCCAAAAGAAGATGTATGTTGCATGGATGAGGTCAGTAAAAGACAAGGAGATGAGACACAGTGTTGTGGCAATAAAGCTTATGACCTATCCGCTCAAATCTGCTGTTCACAAAACACTGTAGTTACTAAGATTCACACTAAGGATGACTGTTGCTGCGGCAACGAGACTTACAATACACAGACAGAAGTTTGCTGCGAAGGAAATTCGAACCGCATTCTCACGACTGATGTGTCGCAAACTCGCTGCTGCGGACACAAAAGTTTTAACACCGAGGAACAAGTCTGTTGTGAAGGTGAGTTATCGGAAATGACAGGTGATATCTCAAACACACGCTGTTGTGGTGCCAACGCATACAACACAGAAACGCACATATGTTGCAACAATAACGTGGTCAGGAAAATGAACAACGAAGATACGTTGTGTTGCGGCGCTAGCACGTATAATTCAAACACACACATATGCTGCTCAAACTCGTCCGGGGAAGTCCCACAGCCAAAGAAGGGGAAAATGACGAGATGTTGCAATGGCGTCAGTTACGACCCATCAATTGACATGTGCTGTGAAGGGGTTATTCAGCACGCTTGGGATGGGGCTAAAACGCGGTGCTGTGGTCAGAGGAGCTACAATCCCCAAAGGGGTCTGTGTTGCAATGGTCAAATGATCGAGAAGACGACTGCTTTCGACGACTGCTGTTGCTGTAACAAAACATACGACAGTTCCCGCCAGATCTGCTGTGACTGCCATATTGTCAAGAGTATTGGAAGTTTCCATTCGGCGTGCTGTGGTTCTGGCTGTTTCGACTCTTGGATACATCTCTGCTGTGAAGGTGAAATAAGACCAAAGAAGTACGGTGTGGACTCTTTCTGTTGCGGCAAACAGGTTTACAGTCCAAAGCTTGGAATTTGTTGTGGAAGTTACGTAATGTGGCGGGTACCAGTTGATCAGCCATGGAAGTAGAAAGTGAGTATTTATATGACTAATGGCATTTATATCAAATGCCATTTTGTAACTTTGGAGAGAGTCACACTTTTATTCATTAATTTTATCAACAACAGCAAAATCATATACTGATATTGATATAATCCATCTAAAGCAATGTATCCAAGGTGATCTAGGACTACGCATTAGAAAAAGAAAAAACAATTTCGTCATTCGTTTTTGTCTGGTACAAGTTACACATGGAAAATATAGATAATAGATATTGCTCAACTTTTCATATTTGGAATTTATTCTAAAAAAATTAAAAGCACACTGAGAGTGTTTTTTGATATTTTATTTCATTATTTTAGCATCAGGTTTAAACGAGACAGTATTTTTGTCAAACTCAGTTTAGCTTCGGGTGATAGTGTTTTCCAGATATAACCTGAAATAGAACTGTCACGTTCAATGCTATTTGATATTTATATAATAAAAGCATAAGTACGTTATGAAGAATTATAATGCAACTTTTCTTGTAACAAGCGTTTTGATTGGGTAATCGGTCTAAATTTGCGGCATATAAATCTACGATATACTTTCGGAAAGCCTTATCATTATTCAGAACGTCATAATGACGTCACAGAACCGTTTGAATGGAACGTCATCAAAGGAATGAGAGCGTTACAAAATACATTTTGTGAGATTGAATTAGAATATGGATAACCGCGCCGTGGGGGGGGGGGGGGGGGGGGGGGGGGGGGGGGG
>JAULCC010167787.1:0-13254 GCA_032358795.1 Nuttallia obscurata
CCCCCCGCCCCACGCCGGGTACACCCCTGCCTTAATCCACCTATGGATAACCTTGGGTAGATATTTTTTACCATTTGGAAATTTTTCTGCATATTTATACATAATCTTTACCTTACACCAGAGGTGTTTCAGCAGAGTAATTACCGAGAAAAAAGCACATAGACCACTGATACAATAGAATTAACAGGGTCAACATACCTCATATTTGGTTATGTCCATGTCAATCGAGCGCTAGCTTTGTTGAACTTGCCTCTGATATATCAGATATTTAAACCTACAGCTTAAGTTTTTGAACACAAAAAAAATATATTGACAAATTTTATCAGATCTTGAAAACTGATCATGAAGATTAAATCATAACAGATATTCCGATAATCAATCGCATAATATTTTGGACTCAATATATCAAATATCAGATAGCTTAGTCCCACTGAACAAACAAACTTCCTTATCCTGTGAGACATTGCTTTAAGCTATAAATACGACTGAACAAATTGTATTTAACCCAAATTCCCCAACTCAGTACTAACGTAGGCAGTAGTAGGCTGATAATTAGTGATAATTGAAAAGTCATGAAAATGAGTTTGCCAATCCAAGATCGCTGACTTTTCTACTTAATTGTTTTCTCAATTTTTGCAAAACTGTCTTTCTGACATTTTCTTTTTTATAATTATGTTTCTTGTGGGTAAAGAAATAAGGGGCCATGATAAAAGTTGTCTACATTGGGTGGATGGCTACTTGGATAAAATTTCTGTCAGATGAAAAACAGGTCAACAATAAGTGTTAAATTGTTTGCTATGCTGTATCTACTTGAAATGACCAAATAAATGACTTTGTTAATGCATATCATCAACTTCTGTTTGTTTGTTTCATATACGTCACTTTCTGCCAACTAGGGCTAATGGATGTCCCAAAGAGGTAAGTGGAAACACAGAACTCTTCTGTAGAGAACTATTGTTCTTTAATGAGCCAAGTGTATAGCACTGATACACATGGGACTGAACCCCTGCCGGTCACTTTATCCTGATATCGACAAAGCAGTCATAATGCTAATCCTTAATCCTGAGTGCCACAAACGGAAAGCCATTAATTACTACCAATTTTTAAGTCTTTGGTCTGACCCGGCAGGGGGTGGAACCTGCGGCCTCCTGCACCGGAAGCAGATGCTCTACCACGGTCGGTTCAGCTTCTGTAACCTTTCAATAATGATTTCATAAAAATGGGTATTTCAGAATTTGGAAGTCATGCTGCTTCTTCTTAGCAAAAAACAATGACAGTTAGCATACCATTATTTCATTTTATTCAATTATCACATCACTCTGTTGTCTTTCTTGCATACATGCATTCTTTTGGCAAATATGTCATGAAATAATTTTCTTCAAATCTGATTGCAAAATTGTCTGTATGTCGAAAATGAATCATCAGTTGTTAACTCTTAGCCTGCACAGCGCGACCCTGATAGAATTTGCAAACAGCTTGGATCCAGATTAGACGTCGAGTAACTCCAAGCTGTTTGACACTTGGTCAAGTGTTTCTCAAAATATTAGGCGAATCCAACGTTTTTTTAATCAAGTCAGACGACATTTTTTCAGCAGGCTAAGGGTTAGACATTTCCAGTGTTCATGCAAGATGAGGAAAATTGTTCTTGGGAATGGAATATGGCAGTCTGTATTAAGCCTTAGCCTGCTTAGTGTGACTAATAGGACTTGCAAACAGCTTGGATCCTGATCAGATGCTCAGATCCGGATCCAAGCTGTTTGACACTCTGCCAATTGTTTCTCCAAATAGTGGGCGAATAAGATGAAATTATAAATCCAAGCAGACCACAGTTTAAGCAGACAACATTTTTTTCAGAAGGATATAAGGTTTTTTTATTTCTACGTTAACCTGTCATCTGTACCTGGGTAAAATAATACTTCAAATACTTTAAATGATTTTATGTGTTTGTCGCTTACAGTTCACTGGTACCCATTATGGTAACAATACTAGTACCTGACTGTATAACTTTACTTGTTTAAGGGGAAATCCAGGACACAGACGAGCCATTGTCATGAACAAGTGTCACTGACACCGACACCAACGTGGAATAGTGTAGGTGTGTTATAATTATACAGTGTCATAGTGTGGGTACCAGACATCATAAGTACCAATATGCCCTCTATCTGACAAAGACTTTTGTTCAAATGAATTTTACACCCAACAGGCACAAACTAAGACTATTTTTTTTTTAAATCTTGAGGTAAAGTAATCTCCTTCTACCTCCAAAACAGAAACATTTTTGCAGTTCTGGCAAAAGTTCCTGAAAATGATTCATTACTCTTTTAGCACTATGGACTGCTTTTGAAGACCTTTGATTAGCTTATGATGCAAACAGTTTGGATCCTGATCAAGCCCCATATTACTCATATGTAGAGTATTTTCTTCCGAATCAATTTAAATTTTCTATGATAAATTTGTCTCAGGTGTATTCATATTTGACTATCAATTTCCATAACATCTGATAAATATGTCAGATAACCAAAACGCATATTATAAAGTTGACCAGGTATATCAAGGGCACAGAGCAACAGAGCTGTATCTTACTGCTAATAATGAAGGAGATACATCTATATACAACTGGCTTAAAGGTTTTGCAACTCTAGCTTGTATTTCAAGATTATAATGAAAAGTATATACATAATCCATGCATGATTTCAGCAAGTAAAATTTAGAGATCTGTAATCAAATCTGCACTGTATCCACAGTAACAATCTTTGTCTAGGCGGCCAAATTTTAATCCTGATAAATCATAGTACTAAAAGTACAGATCCCTGGACGAACTGAAATTAAAATTTAAAATATTCCAATGCCATATTACTGTATAATTTTAACTGGCCTGATTATGATACTCTGTTAAATTGCATATAGTAATGGTTGACTAAAGGAGATTGATAAGGCATGGTCCTGTGTAAAAACACACCGATATTCCATAAGCTAGCTGAATAGCTATCTCACAGGAAAGATCCAGGCTTCAAACCCTCAAGTTCACACCCCAACAGCAGGAAGGGCATGTGTTACAGTTCATCTATTCTAAATCACTGAGCCCTAGAGACATTTAATTTTTTAAAAATATTTTTATATCATTTATGTCACTTTCTGCAATCTATGGCTAATGGACATCCCAGAGAGAGGGGAGCGGATACAGGGAACTCTTCTTCAGAACTCTCTGCTTTCTTTTACGTGCCCAGTGTATAGCATTGATAAAATGTGGTGGCTGGACCCCAAATGGGTCACTTTATCCTGATACCTACAAACCAGTTGTAATGCAAACTCTAAATCCTGAGTGCCAAGGAGGGAAAGCCATTATTATTTATTAACTTTAGAGTCTTTAGTTTGACCCCACTGGGGGTTGAACCCGGGGACCTCCTGTACACTGGAAGCAGTTGCTCTACCACTTGAGCTAAACCATGCTGTCTTCTAGTTCTGCATGACTATATCAATGTCATTTATAAACAAGACAAGGACAGTCCTCTTCTATGTCATTCAAATGTCAAAGCAGTCTTACTAAATGAAAGGCTTCGCTTCGAACAATACCATACCCCCACCCCCAGGTTGAAGATTACACATATATCTTAACAAAGCACTCTGCTGCCCGCGCTCATAACTGCTGCATCTTGTGCCATTCAAAAACCAGACACTCCAATAAAAGTCACATGAAATCCCTGGATTCATGAATAAAATTTATAGCTGTATCAATCTCTGAGTGTGTTCTTATCAAAGGAAATGGACAAAATATTCAAAACGAGCGAATTCCTATAATCCACCAGTCCATATCTATATACTCCTACGGCTCAGTAAATATCTACCTACTGTATATATTCTAAAAATATTTAGTATTTACTTATGATATAAAACATATCTTAAAATGATGAATCATTAAGGTCCATCATGCTTAAAACAATCAATTAGAAAAAAAAACATCATATATTCATGTAATACAAGTAAAGGACCAATGCAATAACACTGAAGGGGTTTCTGTGGCCGAGTGGTTATAGTCATTGACTTGCAATCTCTAAGCCCCTCACAGATGTGGGTTCGAATCCCTGTCTGGGCATTTTGGATTTTTCAAGTGAGGAAGCCTTCCAGCTGGTTTGCGGTAGGTCGGTGGTTCTAACCGGGTGCACTCTGTGCCTGAAATAGTGTACAGAGGTCCCACAGGGTCTTCCTCCACCTGTAATGAGCTGGACATCATGATATGACTGAAAATCTTTTAAAAAGACTTTAAATTCCAAATAAACAAACAAAATAACATTGAATGTATTCAATATTATTACAACTAAATGGGTTTTTTTTAAAACAGAAACTTCATGATTATTTTTTTCTGAAGTGAAAAACTGTTTGACCTTGATTAAATCCTTGACATTGTAGATAGCAACATTGAACAATAGCAACAACAGAAATAATATCTACCAAGCCCATTTATTTAAATGCAACAAAAGGAATCAATATTGCCAGAATCAAATGTATAAGCCTTTAACATTTTCCCAGTTTTTCCTCATGGAATCGTTTTCACAAAATTCATCAGTAAAAATATTCGCCATGAAATAAATGGCAGATCTGGAGACTGAAGCATCTGGACACAGATTATTTCTCTTATTTTTTTTTTTAAAAGCATGATTCATAAAATAAGTTATATATCCTTTTACTATCATTTGCAGATTTGTTTATTCTATTTACAAACAACAATTCGAAATGAGTGAAGAAATTATACAAGTTGTAGTATCATGTTAAAGCCCTTTTTCAGATTTATTTCACCCATATCAATTATCTAATTTGCCCATGGTATAGCCATTAGTCTCCAACTGGTTTTCAAGTTGGAAAATGTTGGGCGGGTATTTTGAGCAATTTGGTAACTGTTTTCCAATTTTCTCTACCAAACCTTATCTTGTGGGTACTCATAAGAATCGCCTCATTAGGCGATTCTTAACAATACCCACAAGATATGGTTTGGTGGAGAAACATGGAAAACAAAGTTGAGGAAATTCTGTGATATCATATACATCCTATCTGGAGCTCTGGTTATTATTCAAATTAAGTAGCCATAATTCATTGCATGTAGCCATGTTTACTGCCAGATATTTTTATAAACTGCTAGTGAGATCCATCGATCATTATTGTTCTACACCTGAATCTTCATCTGAATATCGACTTTGTATTACAATCACTCACACGTATACAAAATCATCCCTAACCATTCCTTTCCAGTTTTATTAACAAATTTTACATTTGTTTCCATTACTGAAAATTGGTTTTAATGTGTTGCAGACATTGGCATGGAGTTTTCTTCAACTCCTACACAAAACTGATTTGAGAAATGAGAGGTTTCATGGGGGTGGAGAAAAAACAACAAATCTAGGCTAGGCTAGTGCTTAATCACTATCTGTTATACAGTTACATAACATCATGGAAGTTCTAAGACTAATAAGATGTCGTCTTACATTGGAAGCTCAACATCATTTTTGACAATATCTGGTGTCAACGTCCAAGTCTATATATAGGGTTATAGATGGTCCGGCCCTTCTATCACCCTTAATATTATAAAGAGTCTGTTTGTCAATTAGTAAAAGAAGCAGGAGTCATTGTTCCAATCAACCCCTAACCTTATGCACATGAATTGTATAGGAATTAGCAGACAGTGTAACCCAAGATAAGTTACAACTGAATGTGGCTGAACAGAGTCTTAACTGCTTCTGAAGATGATCTAAACAGTCAAATGGTAACTAGGTGTTTATGAAAAAGTACTCAACTATGAGTATTTAGAAGAAGAAAGGTTCATGACCAGGACAGAGGTTGGAACCTTGACCTGTGGACCACATCCACAGTCATCAGCCTGAAACACTTCAGCAATGTCAGCAATAACAGTTCTATGGTGTCACACATATATACATCATTTCCATATAGTTTTCTGACAGACTACCAAATACATACGTGACACACGCTCATGCACTTCCATGCGGAACTCGTGACCTGATTAACGGTGAGTGATCCTGCTCATAACTGTCTCCATAATAGAACAACCTATATTTGGACCAATTTGAAGGATTCAAGGGCAGGCCGACTTTAATGGGACTGAGCTTCATTGGGCCCCTACCCTAAATCTAACTTACTTCATATTGATATGGATAAAAAAGTCTCAACAACAGACCAACTTATTTTGGATCCAGACAAAAAAAATCTAAATAAACCAACAAAAGATGAACAAAGATCAAGTGTCTCCAAAAATGATAAACTCTGTCAGGGCCAGAAAATATGGTGTTTAAGTAAGACCAACTACATAAGACCTCGATGGAAAGACTCCAAAATCTCGACCTTTGATAAACATTCCCCACATAGACAAACAACATAGGAACCAGGAATCAAATTTTCCAAAACAGACCAAACTGAACCATAGGAGTCAGCAAAAGACCAAACTGAATTGAGACCAACATCATAGGAGTCAGCAAAAAACCAAATAGAATTGGGATCTAGATAAAAGGAGTCCGTCATACACCCAATTGAATTGGGACTTAGATCATAGGAGTCAGCAATAGAACAAAATGAATTTGGATCTAGATCATAGGAGTCTGCAATAGACCAAACTGAATTTGGACTTAGATCATAGGAGTCGGCAAAATAGGCCAAACTGAATTGGGATCTAGATAAAAGGAGTCCGCAATACCCAACTGAATTGGGACTTAGATCATAGGAGTCGGCAAAATAGACCAAACTGAATTGGGATCTAGATAAAAGGAGTCTGCAATACACCCAACTGAATTGGGACTTAGATCATAGCAGTCAGCAAAAGAACAAACTGAATTTGGATCTAGATCATAGGAGTCTGCAACAGACCAAACTGAATTGGGACTTAGATCATAGGAGTCGGCAATAGGCCAAACTGAATTGGAATCTAGATAAAAGGAGTCCACAATACACCCAACTGAATTGGGACTTAGATCATAGGAGTCAGCAAAAGACCAAATTGAATTGGGACTTAGATCATAGGACTCTGCAATAAACAAAACTTAACTGAGACCTAGATAATAGGAGTCGGTAAAAGACAATACTGAAATTAGACCTAGATGATAGCAGTCGGCAATAGACCAAACTGAACGTAAACTAGAAAATAGGAGTCAGCAGAAGACCCCTTTTAATTTGGACCATGACTGACTATTTTCATGTCAACTCTTGAAAAGATAATCTAAATAATTCAAAATTTGAAAAGCTAAATAATTCAAAACTTTGAAAATCTAAATAATTCAAACTTTGAAAATGTATATTATTCAAAATTTGAAATTTTGTGAAACCTACTAGAACAGAGATGATATTCTTTACATAATAATATCTAGACAATACATAATACAGCAATGTATAGTACTCAATTAAAGACATATAATGGTTAAACCCACACTATCTAAAAACATCATCATGTTGGCTACAACTTGTACAAAAGGGGAAGCCATGATCACATAACTCCTTGGAGTTCTGACTGGAGTCTACTCTGTTAGCCTATAGTATATCAAACAGAACCTAACTTCCCTGAGAACATCAAATGAACCAGACTCTAACAAAACATGGACTACTCCACAGAAGTATAAAGTAACTAAACAGGGAAATTTAATGGCTAAATATATTTTTACCTTGTGACCCTGGGGTCATAGAAATAAGGTTCCTTCTTCGCCGTGAATCCTTGTTTATATCCATACATTCTCCAAGACAGTAGAATTTCCACTTAAGGCCACTTGTTAAAAATTTATTTCCCCATTAAGGGCCACACTTGTATCACAGACTGCAGCTTATAAAATAAAACTTCCAAATAAACTCTGGGCTCTACATAATTAAACTCCTGAGTGTCATTCTAAGTAGCCAGTAAATGATTCAATACTTCCATATTAAGAAAAGATGTTCACTATGAAATAAAGGTAATCCGAAATCACTGACACTAAATACCATTTTCTATGTACACATTTTAAAATTCTATTATAATTCAATTTTAAATCATCTGTGTTTTTAAATGTCACACACAAAATCTACTGTATACAACCACAAGACACATTCAAATTCAAATATTCAAATTAAAGTCCCTGATGAATTTATCACACCACTGCTTTAAATTCTGTTGATTCATAGCTAGTTAAACGATACACAGCCATTCCTTAACACCACCAGCTTAATCCACACAACAAAACATAATAATTCATAACTTCACATTATTCCATAGAATTTCTAAACACTTAAGCTATTTTATCTTAAACCCCAATGGCCGGTTGGTCCTACTCTGCCATATAGTGTATACACACTTGTCGTAACTAATGTGTAATGCCACACTACTGCTCTACACGCTATGTGTATTCATGACAGGCTCAGCCAATATTGATCTGTTGGTGGACCTGCTATAAATAAAGCCTCTCTCTCTCTCTATCTATAAGCTTTTTTGTTTTGACAGTCAATTTAACTCATGTCTTTGGATAGGATTTCACGGCTAGACATTCTGGGAAAAGACACAGCATTCAAGAAGATAAATAAATAAATGTGGGGAATTGTTTGCATTAATCTATGCAATAAAATGCAGAGGTATTGTATTAATGAAACTTTAGGTTTAAATTATCGACCATTTTACCAATACTTAAAGGGAAATATGTTATGCTGATTACTCTTGTGTTACAGTAAGTACTTTATGTGGCAACTACAGGTAATCTTACTGAAGTAAACAATTGGTATAAAGCCTCTAAGATATTAATTACCTTTGTCAACTGTTTCTGAAATGGGAGATAAGTCATGGATCGAAAAGAAAGGGAGATAATCCAAGATAAAGAAAATATTAGTATGTTTTATTTTATTTTCTATGTTTATTCTTGCAGTTCTGAATGCTAAATAGTTGTTTTGAGTGGTTACAGTTATCCAAAAGAATGTTAGTTTTACAGAGCATTATATCCAAATCTTGGATGTTTCTAAATTCAACACATGTGTCAAGAATGAAAAAGTATTTTCATCAAGATTGAGAAAATGTTTTGCCACAGGCAATTTTATTTAGAAAAAAAGGCTCTAAACACAAAAAGTCTTGGTGTTTTATCATTGCCATGGTAACAGAAAGTTGTTTTGGCAGGGTGAAAGGATATTCAAAAATACCAATCTTCCACAAAAGCAAACATGATTTAAAATAGAAACATGTTGATGACATGACATTGTCTACATTTGTTGTTTCATGCATGCATTTTCTATGTACAATTGTATTTACAATCTGTTTGCTGATGTGCTTAAATAACTTGAGTTCAGTTGATAATTACACCATTAAATCAGCTACAAACAATGGAAGACAATGTCAACATCAATTCAAGGGAAAGCATACACCACACATCAATTCCCAACTTGTGCTGACAAATCATTTCCACACCTCTTAGAAACACAGCTAACATTACATGGTTAAAGTTTCTGTCTGTTCCTGTTTATAGCTTATTTAATGCATGCTGTCTTAACTTGATACACAATGGCCCATTGTGTGAGATTTATTTTTCCAGCCTGTAAAATTAGATGAAAACTTCCTAATTTGGTCAGTGCTTGTAGCATTGGAACTCTGATTACTTATAACTTATAACACAGCATTGGGAATATATTACCATGAGTGTGAAAAAAATCTTTTTCAAATAGGACACTCATTGATAAAAAAGAAAATTTTCTGAAAGTTACCATTTTGAATGCTAAGCAAAATTGTTACTGACTTTTAGTCCTAACTATATTGCTATATACAGCAAAATACTTTATAAAAAACAACAACATTGTATTGTCATTATTTTAAGGGGAATAGATTTAAGAAAATTGGGATGTAGTCCATAAATCTGGAGGAGGGGTTTTCAGTTTTCATTTTTTATTTGATTAAATGATTGTAATATCACACGAAATACTACAGCTATGATCACTCCCATGATTCTGTTAATAATAACCAATCTCATTAACAAACATTTCCAGAGATACCTGCCTTCATATACAGCAATATAATGGTTTCCAATCCATTTTCTAAAACCTAATTTACCTCCAAATAGTTCTAAAGATACTGCTGTTTATTTAGACAAACCTATCTTCCACTTTATTTCACCAATAAGTTACCTTTCTAGTGATTTTCCTTCTCACTTTTGACCCATTAATCCACAAATGCCCTACTATGAATATTTCCTTACATTTCAAAAGATACAGATTTTTTTTGCCAAACCTTTACACTCCACTCCATTTTACCTCCAAGCATTTCTATTTTGTTTGATGTTTTTTTTCTTCTAAATTTGCATGTGTGTATCTTTGTGCTTGTGGGTTTTTTAAAACTTTGCATTAATAGTATTTTAATAATATCACAAAGGTCAATGCTTTTCTTCGCACTTCTGGACATATTGTTTTCTCACTACAGAACTTATCAGACTCCCCACTTTTCCACCCAATTTGACCTATAGATGCCTCTATAGAGCATTGTCCATGGTCTGACAACGAATGATGCAACATTATACACCTGCAAAGCTGACCAGACAAGATAACCAGATTAGTTTGTTATGAATAAATCATTGCTAATTTCCCTATTTAGGCTCCTCTAGCAATCAAACATAACCACACAATTAACCCACGATACTTTAGCAAGTCTAAGAACAGCATACTTAGCAAGGTTGTATACCAATTTCATGAGTCTTGATGGGTCTTTACACAGAGAAAGGCTTAGTCAAACAATCCGATGACAATGATTACAAACACTAAGCTCCCAATCAGGTTAATCTGTATTTAGTTACGAACAAAGAAGAAGAATTCTTAGACACACGGAAATCCTTAAGAATAAATTTTGTTATATGTATACATTTCTAGACAAATGACCCCAATGCCATCTACAAACATTTGCAGTTAAAAGCATGTTGCTATGAAAACATGCCAGCCTTGTGGGACTTTGTGCCTCCCTTTTGGGTCTTTGTGTAAGTTTGTGGGACCTTTTGCCTGCCTTGTGGGACTTTGTGACAGCCTTGTGGGTCTTTGTGCCTGCCTTATTGGATTAATGTGTCAGCCTTGTGGAACTTTGTGTCAGTCTTGTGGGACTTTGCTGTTTTTTGTTTGTTTGAATTATTTCTTTTTCTGCCAAGTAAGGATAATGGCAGGGTGGGACCTTTTGCCTGCCTTGTGAGACACTATCAGCCTTGTGGATCTTTGTGCTTATCTTTTGGGTCTGTATGCCAAATTTGTGGGTCTTTACACAGTGAAAGGCTTTGTCAAATGAATAAACCCATACACTCAACCAACTTTTTATCTCCAAGCTGGATGTTTTCAATATCAGCTTCTAGACATAAAAGATGGACCTGATTTTGTCAATCAAAAGAGATTTCATTACAAGCATTAATTTTTTTTTTTTTTGTAAAAATTTAAACCAATTTTATGTCTTTTACGTTATGACAAGTGGTCTTTTTGCCTTAAGTTATTCTATATATCACATTACCAGATGCTCTCTTCTACCCAACTTTAATCCTCTGATTATGACAAGTGGACAAGTGGAATTTTCCAAACCTACTGAGGTGCCAGGAATGTCATTACTGAGACACCATTCAAGAAAATGTGTTCTTGACAAGGAAGTTAATTTACCATAGCTGGAACTGTCCATGACAGCTGTCTGGAAGCCCTGGTGACAGCGATCTGATCAGTAGTAGGTCACGGAATAAAAAAAGTTAACTGATTTAATGAAAATCCTGGAAATCCCAGTGGGTGTCATACAGAGCTTTATGAGTATTTAGTGTGATATATTTTCAGTGGTGTCTTAAGATTTCAACCCTTTGAATGCTGAAGCCTAGGCAATGGTGATTTGCAATCAGTGTGGAGTTATATTGGATAAGTGGAATAGAAGAGGGACATGAACATTTTCTTATATTTCATTTGTAACATCACTTTCTGCCAACTTGGGCTTATGGACATCCCATAGAGAGGGAAGGGGATACTTGTATAGCTCTCTGGTTCTTTACATACCCAGTGTATAAAAACTTTTGTCAAGTCTTAATCTTTCAAGAAGTATGTTCGTATGTGCTAAAGTTTTGTTTTTTTAAATCATTTTTAATAACTATAGTCATTCAAAATAAATGATTTTAAAGTCGAAACATCTATATGTGAAACAGTAGTAAAGACAAAGGTTTTCAAATTGAAGGACCTCCTTATAAGTTTTTGTTCAACCTTTGGCTTTATCTAACAAGGGAGGTAATGTTTTATTCACTACTATCCCTCATTGAGCAAGCTCCCTTACTTTCTTACTTTACTGATTATTTATAAAAACAATTTGGTATTAAATGTTTAATTGTGTACTTAATAATTTGTTTCCTTCAGTATTCACTTGTAATCTTCCTTTATAAAGCGACATCCTATTCATATTTAGAAAACTTTGCTCATTTAAAACTAAAAAAATCCTTAATTGCCTATTTTGAAGTATATAACATTTGAGATAATGTTTATAACATCTGAACTTGTGAATACTCAAACCATTTCAAATGTATTTTTATATAACCAGTATTGTCTAGGTTTGGGTACTTCTTTTATCGTTTCTATTAAGTAAATACTCAAGTACACTTCTCTATTCCTTTGATTCATGCTGTAACAGGCTAGGATGAACTTGTAACCAAGAGATAGGCCAGTGTTATTTCCACTTCGTCATGGAAACCAACATTACATGGTAGTTTTATTTCCCACAAGACTGTAGCTGTTATGGTTTCTGTATGTTAACATATCCACACAAGTACAACCTAAAATTGTGTTTCCTTCTAAATGGTAGATATTGTCTTACCTAATTAATGCTTCTGCAGTCCCAAGAGTTAATGAAGAAATCAATATATATATCAGAAATGAGAATTTCAAAAGAACAAAAAACAGGCATTCTAAAAGTCTTCTGATAAACTTGTATACTATTTAATACAAAAAATGGACCAGCCTTCAACAGATCTACTGATAAACTTGTAAACTATTTCATAAAAAAAAATGGACCAACCTCTACAGATCCACTGAGAATCTTTTAATTTTTTCCATTCAAAAATGGACGGACCTTGTACAGATCTACGGATAAACTTATAAATTATTCCATACAAAATTTGACCAGCCTTCTACAGATCTACTGATGATCAACTTTTAAACCATTCCATACAAAATGGACCAGTCTTCTACAGATCTACTGATGATCAACTTTTAAACCAGTCCATACAAAATGGACCAGCCTTCTACAGATCTACTGATGATCAACTTTTA
>JAULCC010167898.1:0-13253 GCA_032358795.1 Nuttallia obscurata
CAGTGCTATACAGTGGGCACGTTAAAGAACCATAGTTCTCTACAGAAGAGTTCTGTGTATCCGCTTCCCTCTCTCTGGGTGGGACGTCCATTAGCCCTAGCATGGAAGAAAGTGACGTAAATCAAACAAACAAACAAATGACTCATAGCAGATGTTTTCCTTCAGTCAGTGTGTGGTTGTTTACGTTTATAACTCATGTCAGATGTTATCGTTCAGTCAGTGTGCGGTCGTTTACGTTAATGACTCATAGCATCTGTTATCGTTCAGTTAGTATGTGGTCGTGTATGTTAATAACTCATGTCAAATGTTTTCGTTTAGACAATGTGCGGTCGTTTACGTTAGTGACTCATGCCAGATGTTTTCGTTCAGTCTGTGTGTGGTTGTTTACGTTTATAACTTATGTCAGATGTTATCGTACAGTCAGTGTGTGGTCGTTTACTGTAATGACTCATGTCAGATTTTATCGTATAGTCAGTGTTTTGATAATAAGGTTTATAAATACTGTTTAGTATATAATTAATTTAGTGTGTAGTGGTTTGAATAATCGTGGTCTAATGTTCAATTTGACAATATTTATATTTGTCTTTGTATATACTGAAGTATGTTAAAATAATAATTATACGTACAAGTAAAAACTAATTTAAATGTCAAATTTATTTCATTATAATAAAAAACATAAGCTTATTTTACAGTGAAAATTTGTTGTGAAAATCTCAAAATTTTCATTACTATAAATGATACTACACATTCGGTTAAATATGCAGTGAAACAAGTTCAAACTTAGTTGATTAAAATTGATAAAAGGTATAGTTGTTCACCGATCGAAATAATGTTTACGAGAACATACTACGTCCATACTACAAAAATAAGACTGAATTACAATCTAATCATTGTTTATCTGCTCAAGTTCAACGTTACCAAGTGTTGTTTTATTAATGAGCCATCAGTGTAGCTTCGGAAATGAAACCGGTGATATAAAAAATAACTGAGCAAATACGTTTTTATTATTATTATTATCATTATATCAGATTTGTTAAGCGCCCTTTTCATAAAAAATATACGTTTAAGGGCGCTTTACAATAAAACATGTGACATATCGCAGATATGTAGAAATCACAAAATGACATATTTTAACATATTTAACCACTTCATGTGAAAACTAAATGTTGTAAAAACACACATACATAAAATAAAATTTTATTTATGAGTTTTTCTTGTGCTTAGAAATGTTTAACACTGATTTGTTTACATAAATCACATGGTATATTTCGATCTTTTATTTTTAGATCGAGAGCTGAAGTAATTAAAAATGAAGAAACACCATCATCTTGCTTTTTAAATTGAAGACACATAATTTTACAAATAAAATTATTCCCAAAATTGAAAAAGATGATGGAATAGTTATTTCAGATCAACACCAGATATTAGACGAAATTCTTTGAAAATCTGTAATCTAGTAGAGATGCAACCCTTTAAGACATTGACCTAAAAACTGAATTCACTCTGAATGAACCTTTAACTGAACATTACTACTAGTCACAATATTCATGGAAGGGTATTTAAGTCATATTAAATGTTTCTTTCTGCTACTTCCATCATGATTTCTGATATTTCTTATTTGCTTTCTACATTCATCATGCTGCATTCTATTACTTCTGTCAATCTTCTACAAATTTCCTTTTTGCTTTCTGACATTCTTTAATTTACATTCTGAAATTTTCACCCAGTTTGCGTGAATTGGCATTCCGCCTTAACCCTTCTGCTCACTGACACTCACCATGCTGATTACATTCGATATTATTATTGTACATATATTATATCAATAGTATCAGGCATGTGTACAAGTGAAGCAAGCAGGCATAATGTGAATTACCATGAAGATAGATGTCATAACGCGAGATGGCCGAATACAAATTATGTGATATGTCACAACGCGAGATGCATTTGTTGCATGACGTAATTGTTTTGTATACTGAAGTTACTTATAAAGTAACTTACATTTAACTTATACCAGAAGGTAACTTATAAAGAAGACCGAATGCAAATGAAAGCAAGCTGGATGAAATATTCAGAATGATGAATATCAATATGCAAATTAAAAGTTTGAGAAAGTATGATAGAAGTAGGAGAAAGAAAGATGTACTATTTATTTCAATATCCTTCCATAAAATACAGAACTGACTCCATCAAAACAAAATAAACATATTGCTGTGGCGTGACAACCTTCAAACATCAATATATTAACTTTGATGTAGACTTCACCAAAATGATTACAAAAAGTTACATTCAATCATTGAAAAAATTAAAAAAAAGTAATTAAGTGTTGAAAGCACTTGAAAGATATCAAACGTCATATGGAAACATAACAATTATTAAAGTAGAACAGACAAGCTGTTTAAATTGCGTTGTTCTATTGTATTTCGTTTCAGACAGTGCCAATGCTTTCACGTGTCTGATCATTTATGTTATGCCACAGTTTATATTGTTTGTTTTCTTTATTCTAACACTTATATTGTAATAGTTATAAATGGAAAATGTTCTGACTCTATGGGCTTTGTATTTGCTGAGGATTTACAGCCGTTTACATAAGTTATAACCAACAATAGATGAAGTATTATTTCTTTCGACTCCTGGTTTAAGTTGGTTGAGTCGTCATAGGACTCATACATTTACACCTGTGTATTTAAGTCTGGGAACAGACATTTTAATTTTGGATAAGTTGCAGATACATTATTTAGAAAAACAATTTCCTTAAGAAGTGAGAACCACAGGATATTTTGAATAGATTGTACAAACTTCTCCCGGCAGCTGATTAATAAGTACAAATATCGTAAAATAGAATTAGTTTATCGCGAATTAGTGACATCCTCAGCTAAAGTTTGTAGGATGTAGTTGTCGACAGTCAAAATCAGATAAACTAATAGAAAATTGCCAACAAAAAGTGAATTAAGGACTTTCCGAATGGTCATTTGGAATTAAATTTATACGATTCAGTATATTAAATTAGTTATTTCTGAACAGTTTTATATTTATTTAAGTCGTGACCGTTATAAATTTGATCGGACGATACATAGAACTTGGCAGATTTGGATCTAATCTAGATGGCGTAAAAATAACTCTTTCGCATATTTCACTGTAGTGATTTGATATCAGTTTTGTAGTAGTGAACGTGTTCTTCTTTTAAGCAGTCTGTTTATAAACTTCACTTTGCAATATACAACTCCCTCCCTCTACCTCTCCCCCGCCTCAAACACACAATTGTGTCACAGCTGTTAGCTATGACGGGATATCGCATATTGGGATTATTACATGATATTACATGCTCTTTATACAACAACAGTGACAATCACATGGTCAAGGCAATAAACATCACTGGTGCCTTTTTTCACACCTTTAGAAGTATCGACCGCTCCTTATATGGGTGTAGATAAAAACAGAACTCAGCATGGCCTCTCTGACTGAATCTTTGTCTTCCTCTGACATCAAACGCATGTAAATGCTTAGAAACACAGTTCTCATCAGTGTCTATTTGAATGTCATTTGAAAAGTATAAAATTACAAAAGCACTCTGGTAAACAGTTTACTTTCAGAAACAAATTAATGCGTTATTACCTCATGCCTCTTCAAATATTTTCTGCGTCTCTTCAGTAAAAGCTATCAATATTTTATATATTTCGGTTTTCTAACAAAATATAATATTTGCTGGTATTTCAACTAAACTTGTATTTCTGTGTTATTTATAAATTTATCTCAACATATTTTGGGTTTCTTATTTAACACGAGAAAGCGTTACTCGGGATCATCAAGCAAAGAAATCTCATCCTAGTTATACGTTTATAGTGCATGTTCATGCAAAAAAACAATGCACACCACAATTTAAATCTCTTTTTTAATCTGGATGGTTTTAACTGTTTATGGCACGAAAGATGTTTCTCTAAAGTCTTCTTTTTTTTGTTATCGTTTCTTCCATATACTCGTAAATTAAAATTTAGCTACTCGATATGAATCGTGTAATGGCATCTGCGTGTATTAGTTCTTAGACCAATATACTTGCTTAAATACAAACAGACGGCCCGTTATCGACAATTACGAGCTCATTGTAGATCTAAAATATTTATGACTTATTTAACACGAGAAAGCGTTACTCGGGATCATCAAGCAAAGAAATCTCATCCTAGTTATACGTTTATAGTGCATGTTCATGCAAAAAAACAATGCACACCACAATTTAAATCTCTTTTTTAATCTGGATGGTTTTAACTGTTTATGGCACGAAAGATGTTTCTCTAAAGTCTTCTTTTTTTTGTTATCGTTTCTTCCATATACTCGTAAATTAAAATTTAGCTACTCGATATGAATCGTGTAATGGCATCTGCGTGTATTAGTTCTTAGACCAATATACTTGCTTAAATACAAACAGACGGCCCGTTATCGACAATTACGAGCTTATTGTAGACATAAAATATTTATGACTGACAAACTTATGTGCGTTGATTCATTGAAAAATACGAATGCACAAAACATGCCTATAACACTCGCGAGATAGATTGTCAGTATGCAATTATAGATAAAAATCTGAATCATCAAATACTCATGAAATAGCGCTCGTATTACGTTTCGCTTGACCGGGATCCTATCGCGGATTTTCACTGAGACCAGATATTTGCAAACAATAACTCCAAATACCCAATATTAAAGGGCAGATAACCACCCTTGGATACAAGATAAGACACGAGCGACTAGGTGACGAGTATATCATAAAAGGTGAACTACACAACGTTTTTCGTTTTAAATACTTTTTTATATAACATTCACAAAACTATATGAATAATATCTTTTCAGTGAAATATAAAAAAAAAACTTGGTGTATCTACTTTAGATATTACCCATTTTAAATCATCTATTTATTTAAGTGCCTGCTCTAAAAGAAGTAATTATTTAGAGAAAAAAAAACTACAGTCTTCTTTGACATTTTATGGCATGGGCCAGCAGAATTCCAGCAAAGTGTGATAGTAAAACAATATTGCGAAGGGCGATTTAAAATAGTAAACCTAAAAGCTTTCATTCAAGGACTAAAATCAACATGGCTTAGGCGTATTGTAACACTTAGTTTCAAATGGAGTTAACTTATAGGGAAGGAAATAAATATGAAAAGATTATTAACACTGACACTTTATTTCACCAACTCTTCTGTAGATAGTGTCATATGATTTTTGAAAGATGTGTTGAAATCATATCAATGTGTTATTTTAAACTATATTGTTTCTTGTTATTGTACTAATACAGTATTTGTTTCCGCCTATCGGTCCATCTGTCCATCCTTTCGTCTCCATCCCATAAACCCAAAATGTTTGTCCGTCCTTCCGTCGCACTTTTGATTTATATTTTATATAATGCAAACTAAGATACGTTTTTGGCCGCGGATGGCGGTAGAGACTCTTAGTAATATAATTATTTAAGCAAACAGAGTAAATCCTGAGATAGTTCCTGTAGGAGCTATCTCATCTGGGACCTCTCTGTTTGCAAAGGTGTCAATTTTGCATTTTACAAATATATTTTGCAAATAAAGGAACGGTCATGTAATAATTTCAGGTGTGATGTTTTGATGATTGGTAGTGTTTCGACGCTAATCAAGAAACAAGAATCATCGAGTGATACATTTAGATACTTTGTTGCAATTGAAGAAACATTTGATGTCCTCTTAAAGAACTCACAATGCCCTTAAACGTGCTGGTCGGGATAAATTGCTCAAAGCACTTGAGAAAAAGGTATGTGGATATAACTGAGACTGCAGCTAAGATTAACAGGTACCAATGTGAAGAATGCTAGCTGCGACAACGAAATCTTAACAAAGGTGTTGTGACGAGACCAAAATTGAGCACATTTTCAGTTCTATAGGTCAAGTGATCTTGGATATGCAGAGTACGCCAGAGTGACAGCGTAAATGTATCATGAACTATCAGGATCAATTGGTATCGTAGATTGACTGACTTCTTAGCAATGTTTTCCTTGTGCCTTGGGCTCCTCTTATCATTCAGGTTGGCAATGGCCGTGAGTTCACAGCATCTTCAATATCTGAGCTGAAGCAACTTTGCCGGAGCTTGTAATTGTACATGGAAGACCAAGGCATCCGCATTTCCAATGATCAAATGCTGACATTCTTGACATGTTAGCGAGTTGGATGCGTGGCAATGAAACAACACGATAGTCTATTGGAATCAAATTTGTACAATTTCTGAACCGCAGACAACATGAAGGGATAATACGACCACCTTACGAAGATATGTTTGGTTGCCGTGCAACGGTCGGTAACACGACCTTACTTTTACCAAATGAAATACTCGTTATGTTGTTCAAAACGAGGAACTAGAATTTCATTTTCCAAACAAACAGCTGACAATGGCACACCAGGTGACGTGATGCCAATTGCTAGTGCTTCTGACGGCATACCAAGTGTCTCCTCAGCAGCAGACAACTTCACACCAGGTAATGTGATGCCAAATTCTTATGCAGCAGACAACATACCAAGTGTTTCCTCTTCAGCAAACAACGTCATACCAGGTGACGTGATTTCAAATGCTCATGCACAGTCATCAAACCAAATTTCAAATAAAGTGTTGTATATGTGTTGACGGGTCCCTGTGTCAATTATGCAACAGAGTGGCAAATATCAGACAGCAGTGGCGACGGTTTGGCAAAGCAAGCGAATAGAATGGATGTTAGACGCACCCGAATCTTTCGTACTATCAATGTGGGTGATACTTTATTAGTGTCACTCCCATGTGTTGACAGAGGTCAAAGGCAAAACAAAACAATTTAAATGCCGCAAAGCACTATACTTTGTCATTCCATAACAATATGGCACGTTACAACAAATGAATTGATACGAACGTGTGGTGTATACATGAACTCTCCGCATTTCTGTCATTCACCAATAAGCATACACCTACATAACAAATCAATCTATGCTTTCTAATTTTGTTCAGAATGGTGAAGTGGTATAGAACTGGTTGAATAAATCTTATACTTGATGTATTTATTTTTTACATTAAAAAAAAGCTTTTAAAAAAACACATTTTAAACATGGTCAGGGAATGTGTGTAAAATGGCAATGTGTTTCCAGTCATTTCATGAAATCCCTAAATTTGCTAGTAATAACCTGTAATCATGTATGTCCCATTGATTTCATGAAATCCTTGAATACACATATTCACTGCAACGTATTCATTGAATAAATTTATACCAAACTCCATTATTGGGGGCGCAGTGGCGTAGTGGATATGGTGTCTGCCTTGCGTTCAGGAGGTAGCGGGCTCGAGCCTCGAAGGGGGCCTTTCTCCTGACCTTCATATATTGACACCAAGTACTGGTTCTACCAAGGAAACGGACTCGAAAGTGTTTCTACAAGCCATAGGCTTTCAACATAATCGAGCTAAAATAAATAAGCTTAAACTAAACTCCATTATTACACCAGCAGACATACAAAGTATATCATTGACTAACACCATAAACACCATATTGTATGATATGTAGAAGGGTGGCTCGCTCACGGTGAAAATAAACGGTCACCAAGTGGTAACTTAAAAGAAAAGAAAACCAACCAAAATATTTCTACCAACAAATGCAACTTGTCTTGGAGTTGAGACGTTGCCTTTGCACTGGAAAGTTTAATAACCCAAGATCTTGGTTTTGATTCGATCTTTAAATTTCTCGAAAGTTTTTGAGAATGAAGCATAGAGTTAGGTAAAACCTATTTCAGAAGCTAACTCCTCATGGGCCGTTTTCTGTTAACAGATGTACTAAAAACTTTGATTCGAAAGCTGCAAAATTGACGGCTATTTATTCCCGATATGTATTTGGACAGTAAAAGTACCAAAGGCATGGGCACATTACATTTGTTTCTTAGTGTATCATATCTTTACTGCACGTTAACTGCAATTGGCCGACATATTCAGATACAACAACTATTCGCGTACTTGTGTTCATTGGCATCAAATTTAACGTTTAATGACACAAGTTGTCAATAAATCCTACTCTGCTGAATTATAACTTTACTCAATTAGAATTTGAAATAAGCCAGTCCATGTTGTTCTTCAATATATGTTTATTCTATAAGATTATCCAAACTTGAAGGCAAACTGCAGACTTCATAAATGCCATAATACTACAAACTTATAGACTATTGAAAATGATAAGTTTATTCAGAATCCCTTTATTATTTTTCTTACCCGATTTAAAACAAAGGACACCTTTTCTGTTTAAACACTGTAAATAAAAAGAAGATTGTCTAATTGGCACGTTTTGCTTTTTATACAATTAACTATCTTCCTTAATCGTTGTGTAATTGTTTCAAAAAATCAAAACAAACAAGGCTTTCAATCCCCTGAAATCCTAGTCAGTTCTAATATGAATTTATTTGTTTTCGCTAGGCTTAACCAGTCTACATAAATTCGTAGTGGAATCCCTATAGTGAACATATTGTCAAGTGCCAAGAACATTTACGCATAAAACATAATTAGTGAGGTTCATTTGTTTAAATAACTGTTAGATATAATCGACGAAAATAGGCACTTTCCGGATTTTCTCGCACTTAAACGCTATTTAAAGTGATTTTTATAGCAAGGCGTGTTAAAAGTACATGCAAGCTAAATATAAGCACGTTCGACATTGTAAAATATTGTATGACATCATGGCTGAAAACTGTACGCTGCAACGGACGGAACACCACTTAAAGCATATGCCTCTTTATAAACATCGTCTTTGGTATTGTTTTGTTTATTGTTTCAAACATAACATAAGAAAGTAAACGTTCTGACCAAAATTCAATTTCTCTTCAGAAGAATCATACCAGTTCTTTGAGCAATACTGTCACGAGAGTAATATTGCAGGCAACCATCTAAGCTCTGATGAGCCGACAAGCTGCTATACAGTGTGAAGATTGCTATGTCTTAGTACAGAGCTGGCAGTTTCATGGACAGTTTGGTTCGATTCTGCTTTATTGTCAATAGAAATATGTACAGTGGCAGAGGAGAATGCAATGATCTAGACAAAGAGAAACCTAGAGTAATATAACTTTCAAATTGAGCAGATTGTGTGTGTGTTGCTTTGATAAGCATGAACAGTGTGGTGATTTGTGTGGTTACAGTAAGAACAGAGATTCATACCTAGTACAGAGATAATAGAAAAAGGATTTATCCGGGAAAGAACTTCACTCTGACTTGGAAACAATATTGCACATGTTCAGTCAGAGTGCTGACAAAGTTGCTACAGGTGGTTCAGCAAGGGATGTTGGATCGTCTTCGTAGTATGGTCGCTTCGACAGCTCCTTAGAGTCGCTACTTCTCTGCCTCTGGAAGTCTTATTTCTAAAGTCGGGTGTGAAGCAGCACTTACAAACATCGGATATGAATGTGTCTCTATCATCAATGAAATTGTATCATTTTCACTTTTGCAGAATAATTGATTCAGGAAAACCTGTCTTTACAGATTTGAAGAACAGACAAGAAATATTTTTCAGAGATTATGCACTTGGGTGTTTCATGGATGTAGATCAAACAGTATGGTTGTCTTTAGTAACATAAATTCAAATGTAACTTTTTTTACTGATTCAAGGGCGATAACTCTCTTTACACATGGTCACCACCTCGACAGTGTTACTCTAATAATGCATGGTGAAAAAGTTTTTTTGTAATTTTGAGAGACATAATTTTAAAAGGCCAATTCAAAGGTCATTACTCATAGGACAAGCTGTTTGTGTTTAAATTCACTGTGACCATAGGAAATTACATGTACCTATTTTTAATTCTGTATGATCATCATTTATTCTGTCTTTTTATAAATGTAGCAGGTTTACGGAAAACCAGTGTAGCTTTAATAAGCATCTGTGTAAACATGATTTGCAGTTTAAGTAAACTGGTCCTTAATACATTTGTAAAATAGATTAAACTGAAACAAACTTTGTTAAATTAAATTATGAACAGCATATAAATTATATAAGTTGTCTGTAAGTGGTATTATTTTTGTTGTTCAGTACAAACAACACAGCACACCAGTTATAAAAACCCGCTTAAAGGTCATTTGGTTGTGTATACGCACATTTTCTGCGAGTCACATCATTTCTAAACACCCGCTTAAAGGTCATTTGTTTGTGTGTATGCAAATGTTAAGCGAGTCAATAACCAACCTCAAACCGTAGTCTACAGTTTTATGAATGGTGAATAAGTGTACTTTCCAAACGTTTATAAATATGCAATCCCACACTGGAAGTAAAGATAACTGCGTTTTAACATAAAAATATTCAAGAAAACCTCGTGTCGCTTTGATAAAAATCTATGTATACATAATGTGCAGTTTTAAGCAAACTGGATCCTAATGAAATTAATAAACCGAAAAAGAAATTGTGAACAAGAGTACTTCAAAACGCATGTTAAATATGCAACAACACACTGGAAATAATAACATAATATTAACGTCTAAAATTGACGTTTGTCGTAAGTGTCAACTTTAAATGTGACATAGCCGGTAAATTAATGAATTAAATTAGTTTTGGAAAGTAAGATAAATTGCAGAGAGGAGAAGAAGCGAGCACGCAAATGTTTATGAAAGTTACATATTATATTTGTACACGACAACCTACAATATGATCATTTTAAGCCGTAAGATCGCCAGGTTTTGTTTAAATAGATTTTCTGCAGAATGCTGTCGTGGATTGTCGCGAAAATACTTATCAACATTAAAAACAGAAAAATAAAGACGGTATTTTCTGTCTCTTTTACTTGATAAATTACTACTATTACAAGGCCAGCAGTACATTTTAAAATTCTTTAGTACGTCGTTTTGTGTGCCCTGTAACAACCTGAACCACAAAGACACTGTACAGTGTTTGCAGAGAAGTAAGCTTGCGTTCCACATGTCATCAATATTTGTGAATAAATTTCACATTATATTTGAAAAATCTGTTTTATGATTGAAATAGATTATATTATCTCAATTTGTTTTACTAAATTCATTGAGTACGTATTGTTGCAGGATTACGTGCAATCGGCATACATTTTTAATAGTTTTTCCGAGCAAGATGGCATACGTGATATTGCAATGAACATTGCTATCTAGTTGTCATGTATGTTATCATTGGTACTACGTCATATAACTTTTTATCACATAACGTTGCTTATTACCGGTGTATATAATTATGACGTAAGTTCTTATACAAACGACATGTTACATATAAGAACCGATTTACCGACCTATATATTTATCCACGGTGTAGTTTACAGAATAAAGCTAACCGTTGCCTTGAAGGTAACGTTTAGTTTTTTTATTTGTTAAAGTTTAGTCTTATGCAGCATTCGAATTCATGTGATTTGTAAACCGTGTTTATCAGGTGTATAACATGTTGATAATCACCCGTCGGTGTCTCAAGCTGAACAGTGTAACTTGCAAAGTAGGTAATTATTGCTGAATATTTACGGCGTAAACCTATTGATTATGTGTTACAGTAATAAATAAAAGAAAAAACTGTTATTGTACCTGTTGACCTGTTTTGCAGATATGTATAATGATACATCGACAAAGTATGCAACAAGCACATAGGCAATGCAAAGATTTTGCAAAAACCTATACGTTAGGCCAATATAACAGCCAGTTTGCATTCAAACGATTTCAATAATTAAGACATTTATTTGAGCTTCAGCAAAATGTTATTCCTAAATCATGTGAATGTACATTCACCATCAATGTAACTAAATAAGCCTGAACGATAACATAATGAATGGACATTAGCATGGACTAATCTTAGGTACAATTTTGCAGATCGTGAGCAGACTTGTAAAAAATAATTGATATCTCTGTAGGTCTTAATTCCACTAAAATTTAACACATCGCATTTTCACGGCACGCCGAGGCAAATGTCATGAAAAAGAAACCGTAGAACTAAGTATATATCCTATAGAATAGTTAATCAGTGTTACACATTTCTATCAAACAATAGGAAGATACATATTGTTGACAACTGGATAGATAATTTAAACCTGTTTCTAAGAAGTGCTTCGCTGTGAATCTGTTTGATTCTTTTTATCCCTTCTTATATCTGCTGCACAATTAATTAAGTGAAATATGATAAATGTGGTCTTCCAAAATTCTGGCACGCGTCAATGATCTAGTATGTTCGTATAAAACAATAAAAATTTTGTTTTATGAAACGGCTAAACCTGTTAAAAATTGAATGATATGGTTTATTTATTTTTAAAACTTTTGTTTTAGCTCGATTATGCTGACATCCTTTGGCTTGTAGAAATACTGTTGAGTCCGTTTACTGGTGAGAACCAGTACTTGGTATCAAACAAATGAAGGTAAGGAGGAGGTCTGGAGAGAGACCCCTTTCGGGTCCATATCCAATACGCCACTGCGCCCCTAGTTTATTTGCGTAAAGGTACACGATAAGAATCGCACGGAATGTTGTTATGAAAACAGAAAATAAATAAACACACATAAAATAAAACAACCACGCCTGAGCGATTTAGAAATTGTTTTATCCTGTAATTTAGTCACGTGTCATATCACAATTGTTTATAATCTAGTCATTACCATCGGATATTTAAATTAGGCAAATAAATAACTTTTCTAGAAGCAATGTATTTGGTTTGTCCGTTGCAAATGGTGTGACATTTCATCACTACGTAAGAGGAAATGGTTACCCTGGCATTACTTTAAACCATATAAAACAATCATGTTTTATTAACATCCGTCCACAATTGCATTATAAAGCCAAAATTGCAGCTCCTGTACCTTTTTTTATGCCAAGACTATAAGTGAACACACCAGCATCTTTATATAAGAAAACACCAAGGGTTGTCCTTTGCCTGAATAAGCAGATATTTATCCAGATTCATTGAAGGAATAGATATATACAATTATATTCCTACGGTATGAGTGCAACAAGAAACACAGGCAGCTATTGAATGTCAATATGTTTATTCGGTTCTTTGGACCTATTAACATTTTAACGTGTTAATTTAACAGGGGGTTCCTTTTTAAGATAAAAATTCATCCATCTTTTGGCATGAATAGTATAGCGATAATATTTACGTTTTTGGCAAAAATACACAGAACATTTTTCCAGTTTTGCAGTCAACTTTGGGTTGTGACATTCATGGAACAAGAACTACAAATGTTTCCTTGGATATGGACACTTCAAGTAAGCTTCATCATTTGCAAAACAAATTTCCGCCATTATGATGAACATTTGTTACGAAA